>JAJOOR010012885.1:0-24463 GCA_036250505.1 Solanum acaule
TCAGTGTTACTGGAACCAATTTAGATAGCGAATCATCAAGTTTGCCTGGGAAAGATAACGAGTTTGATTCCCGTTGGGAGGAACTAGGTCCAGTGTCTAAGGCAGGCCCTTCCAAGAATAGAATAAAACTGGGGTCTGATGGAGAAGCCAAAGATGAATCGAGTGAACTAACACATGGAAACTATGAAGCCCCATTGGATCGTGACTTCTCTGATTCCGATGAAGACACCTCATCATCCACAAAACTGGACACTGGTAAGTCGAAAATGAAGGATGAAGATAGCTCATTGTTACAGATTCTTGATTCATGGTACGGTAGAAAGGATGTTGATGGCACGTTAGAATCTTCAATCGATGGTTCAAAATTAGATACATCAGTATCAGTTGACCAAATGGAGAACTCTCCCACTTGGAGAAAGCAGAAGACTTATTCATTTGTGACTGAACAACCTGTGGACACTAAGGATAAGTTGATTGATGGTATATTGGGTAGCTTAAAGAAGTCAGGCGAGAAGTCGCCTGAGACGAGGGTGTAGCTCTGATGGTTGAGAAGAGAAGACCATTGATGTGGTCTGGCTTCTTTACATCAATTTATAGGATATGTAGTTAGCAAATAGAACACACATTACTCTAATATTTTGCTATTTATCTATGATATATGATTATAATAGGCTTAGTATATCAGAGAAATTTTTCAGAAGAGAGATTTCTACTCTTTATTTTGTATGTTTTGTTAGGTTTTATAATGGTGATATCACTATTAGATTCACATATTTGCAAGTGCTGGAACTTTATGTTCCTATGACAATCTTTCGACTACACAAGTCACTACATTTATTGGGGCTAGAAAGTAAATCCTACAACTATAATATATATATATATATATATATATATAATCAACAAATAATATATACAATTAAGATCACAAACGTCATGTAGTGATATATTTGCTTTTTCAATCAACAAACAACTCACATATTAAATATTGTATTGATTTGTAGTGGATTTATTTAGTAGCAAAATATTGTATTGGATTTATTTAGTAACAAACAACTCTCTAAATAATAAAATTGTAAGCTAATTTATTTAAATAAATTTACCAGTACAAATATAAAACATAAAATCAAGAAAATAAACAAAATGATTAAAATGATTTGAAAGATATTTTTGTCTTTACATAGATTAATCTCATGGTATTAAATCCTATGTATTACTAATACCACCAAATGGAACGTATTAATAATACATCCTATAATATTATGTAGGGTGTATAACTAATTCATGGATTAGTTATACATAGACCCAAATATCCTATCAAACATAGTACTAAATAATACTATACATAATTTATGGATTATTTTTCCTAATATCCCTACCAAACAACCCCTTAATTTTTATGATTTTTTTTTCTTATAACGCAAAGTATTTCAATTTCATATGCATAGCACCATTCGGATAATTATCGTTTTTAGAAAAAAGAAAGACTTCTACGAATTATCACAATAAATTTTTAGCTATATGATAGTACTAGTAAAATTATCCGCGCTTCGCGCAAGAATTTAATATTATGGAATTTATAAAATAATACTTAAAACCTATCAGTCATTAAAACTAAAACACTATATTGTCTTACATACAAGATTACGTAGTAACAAACATTAATAATGTAAAGGAAAATGAAAATTATTACATCTTATCATTTATCCTTAATAACATAAGCATAAATTAATGATTGTAAAAATACATACCAGGATCTGTAACATAAACAATGATGTCAGTGAGTCACTCAACAGGAGCAAAGTACACAAATATTTATATTTAATTGTGAAGAAGAAGAAGAAGAGTAGGTTCAGAATTTTTGTTGTTTTAAAATGAGAGGAAATCCCTCTATTTATAGACAACAAAGGGTAGTGTGAACAAATGTTTATTGTGCATTATCGGAAAGGTTACAACTATTTGTAAAAGTTGCAACCCTTCGGAAAGGTCACAACTTTTCATAAAAGTCACAACTTTTCATAAAAGTTGTAACTCTTCATTAAAATCGTAACTCTTCATTAAAGTCACAACTTTTCATAAAAGTCACAATTTTTCATAAAAGTCGCAACTCTTCATAAAAGTCGCAACTTTTCATAAATGTCACAACTTTTCATAAAAGAGAAAGGCTAGTTTTAGAAATAAATAAATTAAAAGTGAATTCTGATTTGTGGTGGCGCCACATAGGCGGGCCTAAGGTTCTCTTTTATATATATATATATATATATGATATGATATGATAGTCGACTAGTTCAAGTGCTGAAATAATGTTTGATAGCTAATTAGTTTGAACCATGACCTCAAAGCATGTCATAAACTCAATTATCATAATGAATACAATTACTATAGACTGTTCCACACTCTGTCATAATATTGCTTTTCAACTAATAGAAAAAATAATCAAATATGAATTTTCTTGTATTCACGCGGTCAACATAATTTGAATTTCAATATCTAATCACATCAAAATGATTAAATTGTCTATAAGTGAGAATATATTCTTTTGTTATTTTTAAGTATGTTAATACTTTCTTCATAATTTTCAAAGATCCATTCATTAATGCTTTGATGTCCAACAATAAAATTTATGTCTAATCTCGTGTATATATATATATATATATATAGGTTTTCAATTAGGATGAATAAAAGATATATATTTTTATCTATTATTTTTTGGATTTAATTGAGACTAAATTTGAAATGAGACTTGATGAACATTTATTTCTTCTCTATATTTAATATTTTTTTAATATGGACTTTCTGAGACAATTTAATACTAAGTTTTTAGTAAGAAGTTTACATAGTCTATAAAAGCAGAGATAGGAGGGCGAAGTAGGTTAAGGGGTCCTCTAAGCTAAGAGTAGGGTATTAAAAAATTGAGGCTTTGACGAGTCCAAATAGTAGGTACCAAGATTCGGAATGTAGCGAGTTTAAGTTATGATATTGTTTGCAACAAATTTTAAATATATAAAATAACTCAATCATAAATAAAATATGAAGAAACATGCATATTTTATTGATAAATCAATACGGGTATAATTCTATTCATCCATTGATTCTCTCTCTTAAGATTTTTTTTTCATGGTTCTAGAGTCGTTAGTGGCATATTTATTGAATTAGAATGATTTGAATTTGATATATTTATGAATATCCCATAAATTTGTGAAATATTCGAGATGCCTCTTCAAAGGAATATATACCATTTATATAGGCATGAGCTAGGGTTTAAGTTAAAGTAGCCTCCAAGAACCCCAACTTGGACCCCAACTAATATAGAATTCATCTTGTAGAGTCCTACAAAATTTCGATGTCTATAAATGCTCCCTGCTTCAAGGCTTGTCGGAATGTAGACTTGATACAACTTGAAGACGATGCTTGAAGTATCCATAGAAACAGAGTTTCCATCTTTACAATTTTGTGACTTCAAATTTGCAGATATAATTTGTGAGAGAAGAGATGAAGGGCAAATTTGGTCCCATCGGACATGCCAATTTATTTGCAACAAATTTCAAATATATAGAATAAATCAACCATAAATAAAATCTAAAGAAACATATATTTTATTGATAAAGGAATAAGGGTACAATTAGATTTCTCCATGATTCAAGAGACAAGTGGTGTATTTCTCAAATTATGATGATTTTGATTCAATCTCTTAATAAATATTTCATGAATTCATGGAATATTCAAAATGCCTCTTCAAGGGAATATATTACCCTTTATACAGGATTTAGGGTAAAGTAGCCTAGAACTCATCTTGTAGAAAATGAACCTGGACAGATTTGAACGTTTTGATTAAAAAAAAAATTACCATTAACAAAAGTTTAACCAATGATTAAAAATACACTCAAACTAAATCCCAATTTTAAAAAGTAAAAAAAAATTGTCCAACCATCTAAAGCAATATTGAAGGAGACCAAAAAATCAAGGCTTTGACCTACTCCGCCCCACCCCCGCCTAGAGATTGACCCACCCCGCATAGCCTTAAAACCACACCGCCCCAATGCCATCCAAGAGCAAATATTGTAATAAAGTAGTCATTTCTTTGAAATAAAAAGTGGTATTTGAAATTAGAAAAACTAAAATAAATTGCCATCCTTTTTATTTTAAGACAACACAGTAACTTCTGTATTTGACGTATTTAGCTTGTCTGTAAAATTAATATATCAAACAAATATTTTGCCTAATGTGAAAATGACACCTAGATGAAAGAAAGGTGTCAGGTAGTACTGACTCAAGTAACAGTTGAATTCAAAACTGAAATATGTACAAGTTTAAAATGAAATTTATATATTTAAAAATTAAGTTAAAAAATACTATAAGTCACAAACATGACAAATCATAATTTTCAAAACCAGTTAAGAGGAAAATTTTAAAATCCAAGTGCAAATAACGTTCCAACAAAAGCTATAGATTAGTTAACCAAAAAAGGTATAGAAGGACTAAATTGTTTTTGATTGGAAAGAAAAGGTAGAAGTAACAGGGATGAACCGTTTGGGTAAAATCCCTGTTATCACAAAAGATTCAGAGTTTTGAACTTTAAAGCTGAGGAGCAGTACTATTGTACATACAGACGGGGGGTCTTTTTTTCTGAAAAAATCAACGATGATGCCTGCCCTGAAAGCCGCCTTTATTCTTGGCAATGAAGCCGTTCTTTGGTTTTGGAATCTCATGAATATCCATCACCTGTATTGTCCTTTGCTTTTTAGCTTCACAAAAGCAAAAACAATACATCAACAGTCAATAAAATCCAACTAGAGCAACTAACTCTACTTTTGATATTGCTAATAATACAAATCCAAAACCACACCATTTTGAGCTTCTTGGTAATTCTCCTGAAGCCGCCTTCTTGCTGAATTCAGCCTCTCAATATCTATAGCCGATTCCCTCGGAGGAGGTCTCTGCAAATACCCGGAACAGACATCAGTTCCATATTTACAAAACTTCACTCCCATCAGACTGTCTGGTGCACGACATATAATTATATGTTGTCGTGCACCTCACCAGCAATAACTAAATTGGATATATTAGGCAAGTTACTGAAGCTAATAATGAGCACCTACAGGCTACAGACACAACTAAAAATCACCCATTCAAGAACCAAGTTAGGTATATTGCCAGCATACGAGTGGATGATTGAGGAATAGATACTGCAGCAATTACAACTTAAACACCGTCTTTGATATGGAAAAAGATTCATGTGAACATGAATGATGCAGCAGTAGTCAACTGTATACATAATGGACCTGCCAACCTGCTACCATTATTATTTGGGAAGTAGTTGAGCTAAACTATACCAACTTAACTTTAGTCAAATACTGAAAGAGCTTCAAATCACTATACTCTAACCTAAGCAGGAAACCCATTCATCTCATTATTAATCCACATACTTTCTTTAACTAGTAGTAAATAGCAAACTCTAGCAAGAGCGAATGTCGTACTAAACCATGCAAGTATACAAGAGTTGAGCTTTATACACTTGGGGGAGGAGCAGAAGCAGGTTTAGGAGCAGACTGCAGTGGTCTAGTAGGGGTTACATTCCGTTGGGGAACTGGTTTAGGCTTGTACTCTGATTCTGAATTATTCCTGTCTGAGCTCGAACTCCCATCTAAAAGGAAAACGATTGGTCAAAGACGATAAATGCATACTAGAGAAAGTATTAGGCAAAAGGACCAAAATGACATGTTAGAATCAGATTCCAATCTGATACTCACTTCGAGGATTCGGTGAGTATGCGAAGTCAGGAACCTGTAAAATTCAAAAAGAAAAACAAAGAAGTTAATACAGAATATCAAACTTAGAATCCACAACGAATGGTCCTCCGACCAGACACTCTTTCCTTCAATCTGCCCTCTGTGCGCTATTCTTGTACAACTGAGAAAACAGACTAGACACAAGTAAATTCCTTAAATTTACCTGATGATTACCATTCTGTTGACTCCTCCGTACACTCTGTTGGGGCGAGTCATCATCAGCAGCTGCCCCCATTACCATAACAAAACTAACTCATCAGTATCTTCATCATCTATCTATTGTGTGTTTTGGTGAGACAAAAAACACAAAGTAGAGACTCAATTGGTTCGTGTGGATAACATTACCAATAAGATTTGCAGATTCATGTTGCTCAGGCGGGTTGAGCCTAACCCAATCATCAACAGTTCCTTTCCATTTTCTGGCACAAAAGAGAAGAAAAATAAAATCAAACACAAACTTCTCACCCCAAAAAAAGGGGATCACATAAACTTGCAGCTGTAACTACTCTTCAACTACTTCATTCCAAGAAAATCACAACAAACTTCATGAAAAAATCAAACCTCACAAGCATCTTCACCAATCTCCTAACTTCACTTGATGGATGCTTCCTCAATTGATTCACATGCCTTCCAATATCAGTGTCCTAACAAATAATTTCAATCCAAACACTAACTTAATGGAACAAACAACAATAAATCAATACAAAACCAAACAAAAAGCAAAAAGAAAAAACTCACCTGAAGAGCTTGAAATGTAATATCCATATCAGCTAAAGTTTGAAGCAAGTCAACCACATCCTCATCCGACTAATTCATAAGTTAAATAAAATCAGCTCATCAATCGTCAATCATCAATCAATTCAAACATAAAGCAAAATAATAATAATAAATAAATAAACTACCAGTTGTGGATTTTCAAGCTGTTGTTTGATTGTAAGAATTTGAGTTTGTTCATCATCATCATCAAACAATCCTCCATACGGATCTGCATCTTCCTCTTCCTCATTCTTCTCATTACTATTCTCCTTCTCCCTTTGATTCGACTCCGGTGTTAACGGACTCTTATTCATCATCATCTCCACATTTCTAGTACCGTTATCTAAACTGTGCTGACCATTACCAACGTCATCTGAGCTCCGGGAGCGCGTGGAGTACAATTTTTCAACGATTCCATCACGTCGACGTTTCATTTCATCTGCACAGTCAACTGCAGCAACAGAAATCGCTGAATCAATCATCGTCCATACATCTACCTTCGATTCCGATAGAATCAACCGGAATTCATCCAAATCCATTAGGAATAATTTACCAGAAAAACTGTTCAATATATAATTGGAATTTACATGAGTAGATCCATGGATGATGATGAAGAATCAGAGGAAAACGACGCCGTAATAGGAAGCATTTTGTTAGATCTGATTATGGGAATTTTTTAGATGATTTTACGAGTCGTCTTCAGAAACCAGACAGAGAACAGCACATAACAAGAGGGGTAGGGTGGGTGGGTGGGGAAGAAAGAGGAGAAGAATATGGAGGATTTTTTTGGAATAATTTTTATTATTCTATCTCTGGGCTTATGTTTTAGGTTATTTTGTTAATTATGACAAAATTTTGGGAAGCTAAAGTGATTAACTGTCACGTTTCGATTTTCGAGAGTCAAGTTTTAAATGTCTGACTAGGTTTTAAAGAAAAAGTTATGTTTTTTTTTTTAATTTTAAAGAATATTTTAATATTTTCTCTGTTCTTTTTAGTTGTAAATTTGTAATAGTTTTCTTTTTTAAGAGTCAAATGATATGAATTTTGAATAATATTTTAAGATGTATTTTTTCATTATATCGATATGAAAAATATTACAATTTGTAGTACCTTATGTATAGTTTTTGAATATCTAAAATTTATTTTTAAAATATCAAATTAATTTAATCTAATTTAGCTTTGAAAATTAGTCAAACTGACTTTCAAAAAACGTAATATTTAGTTGTCATATTATGTTTTTCGAGAGTCAATTGACTAATTTTTAAAGTTAAATTAGATTAAATTAATTTGATATTTTTAAAAAAAATTATATATTCAAAAACAATACATAAAGTATTATAAATTGCAAGTTTTTTTATATCAATATGATAAAAAAAATATATTAAATACATATCGTTTGACTTTTAAAAAAGAAAGCTATAACAACTAAAACAAAACGGAGGAGATATATATTTTTAATTTAAAATTATAAAATTCCAAAAAATATAAAGTCTCATATTTAATGTAGACTTAAACTAAGACAATTAAATTGAATAGTAAGATTAGTCATTTTTAATTAATACTAAGGGGTGAGCTGTGAAGCAGCAAATGGTTTTTGATGCTTTTGTGTTTTTTCTCTCTCTATATATATTATATATATTTATTTTCTCTCACTAGAATGTAGTGGGCATTTTTGTTTGTATATGAGGGGAAGTAAAGTTTATTAGTGTATTGGGCAAGTGGAATTGGTGGACTTGGCTTATTTTATGGCGGGCTAATACTTATCTTTATTATAATTATACTTCCCTCCAATTATATATTTTTTCCATAAGAAGCTAAAAAAGGGGCAAAAAAGTAAAAAAGAAAATGAAGGTACTTTATCTATCTTATTATAATATAATAATATAAATTGGTTTGTATTTATTGAAATATTTGATTATTTGGATAAGTTTGACCATTTTATTAAAGTTTTTTTGACTTATATATGTGTTTTACTATGCTAAACACAAAAATGTAAGAAATGTTCTTATTCTGACAATAATTGTTCACTATTTATTATCTAGATAAATACGGTTGGATATTTATTTTTAGTATAATGGACAAGTAATAATAGACAGAGTTTATAAGCTAAAATAGATAAATTATAATTTGATTATTAAGTTAGCGTTTGGTTATAGATTTAATTAAAGGAAAAAAAAAGGCTTTGAAGTTTGTTAGAAAATAATCTGTGGCTATTGTAATTGTATTTGGACATCTATTTATTTAGAAAAAAAATTAAAGATTTATGTGAGAGAGGTGAAAGTAAAATTTCATCCCAAAATTGGTATGGATCAATTCTTAAATTTTGACATTTTTTTGAAGTAATTCATGAACAAATAATAATTTATTTAGAATCGAGGTGTGATTATTATTGTATAATTTGATCACTCTCAATTTACAATTTTTAAAAAAATTTATAAGCACTTTTATTTTATTTGAATCTTCTATTAATATTTTTTTAATCCTAATACACTTTGTAATCTTCAAATTGACCCTTCATTTTTGTTATTGGTTCATTTCCATTTAAGTTTTCTTTTTTACTACACAATAAAGTCCACCATCACTCAACTATATATGAAGAAAAAATAAAATGGGACCCATCATTTGACCAAAAAAAAAAAAAAACACTAAATCACAATACATCGTCATTATTTTTATTTTTTTATTTTGTTCAATTTCATTTCAATGACGATAAATAACGAGTAGGGTTGAAAAGTTTAAATATATTATACAATAAAAGCAATATAAGATGGAAGCAATATAAAAAAAAATTAAATATTTTTTTCTAATTCTTTTACATGATGTTGGAAACTAGTTATCCCAGGATTAACTATCATGAGGTTAGTTATTCTGGGATAACTTATCCCACCATGTTTATGGAATAACTTATCACATCACTATGTTATAAATGGTTCATGTAAATCATGCTCTCCTCCTGAGATTATATAGAGTAGTCTTACTATTTTCTACTTCTCTCATTCAACAATAGTTGTCTAATATACTATTTTGGGATGTGAAACAATAATTGTTCACTTTATGAAATCAATGGATAATTTTACACTTAGTTTGTAATTTACCTTTATCATTAAATATAATCATTTCTCTATTACATTTTCAAGACATTGTATTTATATATTCAAAGGGTAATATAGTAAAATTATTCTTCTGTTTATAGTTTCTTAAGAAATGTGCAAAGTTAATAGTGGACAAGTATTGTTGGACAGAGGAAGTAAAAACACTTAAATATAGATATGTGAAGTCACACTCAAGTATCATATACTGCGATGATGATTGAATGTACCTATCTAACTAAGGATAAAAAATTTAATCTCATATCTATGTTGTATTTTTCGTTCTAAAATTTGGTAACACCTTTTTAAATAGTTATTGGTAACGCTTTTGGCGTTCTAATTAATTATTTTTTTCTTTCTTTTTTGGTTTTAACCTTTTAAAATTTTACAACTTTGTCATATTGAAAATTCCTAAATATTTTAGCAATGTAATTTTTCTATTTAATCAAACCAAATGTGTAAATAAAAACTATTAGTACTCGATGATATATCATACAATCAACGAGTTCAACCGATCTCAATACCTTTGACATCAAAATCACTTTTTGAATCAATTAGAATTAATTTTGGACCTATAATTGTAATCCCCCACTCATTTTAATATTAAGATAAGAGAGTTCTTCACAACTTAGTTGAAGGTAGACTATTATGCATAATGAAGGTGTGCTCTGCATTGAACCTTCACTTAGTAAAACAATAACCTTTACTCCAGAGTCAGTAGTGGTCTCAGACTTGAACTATGACTGCTTAAGGGAAATAAAGTATTACTGCTTACACACAATAATCAAGGCGTTGACATAAGCTTTAATAGCCAGCACATTATGGCCTTGTGCTATCTCAGTTTTCATGAGTGATTTTGAGAACAAGCCCATTCTCATAGAAAGCGGCCTACTTTCACACTCACATAGGTGAAATCTGTCAAGGGTGCTCCTATAATTTGACACCCCACTCATACGAGATACAAACTTCATTAAGAGTTCAAAGACTCAACCTCCACAAATCATTACAGGATAAATGCACTTACGTCATAGAGATTGAATAAAATTAATATTAGTGCATTTCACAACAAGTCATCACATTGAACTTGGTTATAGGATCTCTAGTCCCCAGGTTGGGTTTCCTCAAATATGACTCATAATTTTTTAGCTTCAATTTCATCCCCGTCAATGCGCTCAGACTCTTTATCTTGCGAAGGTCCTAGTTATAAATCTGCAAGATTATCACAAATTTTAACACAATTAGTATTGATGGTATATCAATGATCAATATGATCTCACAATATTGTGTTTCTCCTCATGAGTCTAAGTTTATCGTTATAATAACAATTTTATACTTTATCAATAATATTGGAGCTATCACAATTAATCAAAATTAGAAAAATTAATTAATCAAAATAAAGTGTTTGATATAGTAAAATCAATTCACTTTTTCACTAGTTGAAGTTTAATTTTTTTTACTTCAACCTTCAAAGTAGAGTTAACAAGCAATATGGTTTGCTTTTCTCACTTCCATCAAATAGCACCAAGTTTTCTCATCTGCACCAACACAATTTTTAAGTATAGCATCATATTTTTTCTCATGAAACAAGCCATCAAATTTTGTACCAAGTAAATTTACTTGATTTACTTGTACATGCTATACATTATACACAATATCATATAAAGTGCAATTAATCACATATCTCATATTTTTTTATTAAGCTAGCAAACTCTTTCTTTCTTTGTCACACAATTCTCACAATTGAATCAAAAGGAGTTGCAAGACTCACACAACCTATAAGATTGTATTTCACAATTTTTTCAACATTATGTGACTTGACAAGGAAAATTTCATCACATGTTTTATGGTATTTTTTCATTCCAAGAATGAAACTTATCTCACCCAAAACATTTCATGTTAAATGACTACTCAACATGTTTTTCATAAGTAATTTATTTATAACTCTCATGTTAGAGCAAAATATCATCTCATTATAGCCAAACAACAACATGTGATTTATTCCATAATAAATATATGCACTTGTAATACCCTTTTTAGAGCATTTCTTAAAGATGCAAAAATTATTTTTTTTCACAATGACTTTTTCCTCATTTCATGAACCCCCACTATTTAAAGAATTTAAATAACATTCTTTTTTCATGAAAAGTAGTATCACTTTATTCATGAAAATACTAGGTAAAAAAGTTTTTTTTTCTTTGCCTTTTCTCCACTTGAATTGAGCAAGTAGAAAAATACTTTACTGTACATCTCTTCTCTTCCATCTCTTGAAGAGAGCGACGTTGAGTGGAATTACGTTGAGATCCCTATCTTGATATCCGCATTTTTTCAAACTGTAACAAAACATGAATCTCCTTAAAATTGTTGGTGTAATATACCTCAAATACAATAAATTACAGTTGAAATAAAATGACAAAAATGAATAAACAATCTTTAGGCTGAGGCACATATACCTCGCTCTCTTTAAAGAGATTCAATCCACTGCGACATAATCTACACCGATCCATCAGTATCACTCTTGACTAGTCCCCTCTAGGATACAACATCCCAACAACGTCGTACAACTCAAGCAACTCTGGATTAGTTGAAGAGTCCAAAGCTCCACAAAAGAAACACCTTCTTCAACATATAATACTCTCTTGTTTGTATAGTGAATATAGTTGAAAACTAAGAATATTTTCTTTTGTCTCAACTCTTTCTTTCACTACACTAACTCAATATATACACAATATAACACTTCTCATTTTTTCTTACACTCTTTCTCTTGTATCTCATCTTCTTCACAATCCAAAGGAAGACATCATTATTTATAGGTGAGAATAGGAAGATAGTGGGTAGTAAATTTGCTAAATGAATGACTCAAATGTTACATAAGTTACAAGACATAAAGATAGAATAATGGGTGAAATGAAGAGTTGATGGTTACATAAGTTACTAACAACTAATGATCACTTTCTTCCACAATTGATGAGAGTAAAGAAGCACAAATATAATGTTCACCAATAGACATAACATGATACATAATGTGACATATAATATATTTTTATTAATATTAAAATGTCACACCAACAGTAAATGTTTAACGAGTTCAAGTGATAAAATCCTAAAGTTCAAACAATCAAATATATATATTAAATCCATTTTTTCGTAATAATATGCTCATCCTTTCAAAATTCTAAATACGTGTCTAATTTATAGTCTTAGAAAAAGAAAATAACTAGTCTTAATGTTGTGCAATCTATGTACAACAAAGTACTTCCCCATAATAAACTGCATATCTTAACTACATTGGCCTACCTGCTGACTCTTGTAGAAAATTGTGCTATCTAAGTCACCAACCTGAAACAATGCAATATATAATAACAATAATATATATTGTGTAATTTTATAAGTAAAGTTTGAAATTTGATACAATGCGATGTATTTTATAATCATCATCACAATTAGCACGAATATTGTTCTTAGCGCGTTAAATTGTAGTTATAACGATGATACATAATTTTAAAATAAGTGTTATCTTAGCAAGAATCATTTTGATTATGAAATTAATATATAATATGTAGTTTACTTTGGCTAAACTATCCTTATTTAATGAATGTGTATTGAAAACTGGACACAATTAGGTTGATGGAGTTTAACGGTATAATTGAAAAAAACATGTTACTATTTATTTTTGTCTTGAATTCCTAAGCTAGGATGGAGGAATTACACTGATCAATTAATGTCACATCTTTCGAAATTTCAAGATTCAAACAAATCTTTTCTTATTATTATAATTTCATATTTTAAAAAAATATTTATATTGTTAATTATTCTGGTTTGTAATACTTTTTATTAATAATTTTGAAATATGTAAAATTTATTTTAAATTTTTTAAAATTCCATGCACAAATTCATAATTAAAATTAATTTTATTTGACCATAGAAGAAGTGAAACGTAATTTTATCATCATTAGATTTGGATCAAGTATTCCCAAACAACAAAGATCTTTCCTTTCTCATCCTTCAAAGAGAACTAAAAGGAATGTCATTGTCTCTATTATAATGAAAATGAATGAAGTTTAGTTATTATATAAAAATTAAAATAATATGAGTTGTAGATTAAGTGGTATATTGGAGGTCTCGAGTTTGAATTTGAATATGATTTTTTTTGTTGGAAGTGCCTCCTCCAAATGGACTCTGTATATAGTGTGTGACCACCTCCAAATGAACTCTATAGTGTGTGATCTGAATTTAATTGAGACTTCAACACATATTTCAAACACCAAATAAAAAAGAGAAAATGGCCAAATCATCCCCAATCTATTCGTCGATTCTAACTACATACTTATACTTTAGGAGGGTCCTATTATCCCTTTGAACTATTTTATAGTAGAATTATTTGCTCCCTAATGCTGAGTTGGCAAAGAAAGTGTAATTCACTTTCTCAAAGAGAGTGAGAGCCAAACTTTCTTACTTTTCTTTTTCATATTAATTTTCTGATCTAATAGTCTTACTTATGGACCGATTTACTTTTACTCAATTTATCCTTTTCATTTTACTTTCTTTCTCTATTTCTTCAACACTCCACCAGATTTAAGTTGCCTGAAAAAAAAAGTATGGAAATCATCACACTATTAATAATTGTTACTAGTGACGTTGTCTCCTTCTTCTTTTTCTCAAAAGAAATCGACTTCACTTGCAAAAATTAGAATAACACAAGATCAAATTAAAAATCAACACTTTTTCATAGCTAAGTGTTCATAAATTCAAGCACAAGAACACGAAATCGAACAATATAGAGAAAATCCAGTTGAGTAAATAAAACTAACAAAGCATCAAGGTCATAATTAGTAAGTATCTTTTACAACTAAATTTTTACTACTTCAATTACAACAACACACAAAATTGAAGAAACCCAGATTTGAATCAGATCCAAAAGTTGATTATTATCCAAGTATATCAACATCAAATCCTTTAACATAAACAACCCAAATGAAATTTCTCATTTTAGATTATTGTAAGCCAAATCATTATGCTCAAGACTTTGAAAGTTTGAACTTTCAAAGATTTCACCAATTAAATTCATCTCATTCAAATATTCTATTTTTTAATCTTTCCAAACTCCGACAATATTCTCATTAGAGAAAATTCATTAAATATCAAACCTAGATATTCAAGATTGGCTATGTTATTGTTTTTTACCAGAAAAATAAGTTCATATGCATATATAAGATCTACAGCTCCGTCAAATTTAATTTTCGGCTGGTGATGGATATCTCTGATAAAATTATTTCCCAAATCAAAATATTGAAATTTTTGAAGCCGATGAATATCCGACGATATGAGATCCTCAAATTAATTTTGAAAAAGGTCCAAATATTGCATGTTGAAATAGTTGTATAAGAAAATTGGGAACTTAGTTACGAAACTAAATTTTTTGAGGTTACAAATGGAACTTGGAATTTCCACTTCAATGACAGAAAATTTTTAGTCAAAGAAAAGGAAAGAAAAAGAAAAAAGAAAAGAAGAAACCGGCTGAAAAAGAAAAGAAAAAACATAGAAGGGAAATAGAATAAATAAAAAGAATAATAGTAATATTTTTATATAAAAAAGAACCATATATGTTACGTGGCACCGCGCGTGCAACACACTATTTACCACAAATTTGGGTGTGACCTTTTAAAGGGTAATATATTCCACTTTTAAAATGTCTAAGGGGATAATAAAACCCCCGTAAAATATGAATGTGTAATTGAGAATTGACTAATAGATTAGGGGGTCATTTGGCCATTTTCTCAATAAAAAATCAAAAAAATAAAAATGCATCAATCAAAAATATCATCAAATTGAAAACAATCGATCATCGATAAGAACTAATTTTTCTATATAAAGCCCGACCTACATGAAAGTTCATTCCTTGGATGTTTTATTCTTCTCTTTTTAATAATGCTTTCATAAACATTTTCTCTTTTAATGGTGCTTTCATATTTTAGAAATTTTAAATTTCATAAAAAAGGTTTTTTTTTCTTTTAATGGTGCTTTCATATTTTAGAAATTTCATAAAACTGGTTTTTACTGCAGATGGACTATTATTTGAAAATTACAAATATTCTTCCTCCGTTTTGTCACTTTTATTATCGAGAGTTAATTTATTAATTTTTAATATTAAATTAAATTAAATATTTAAAATTAAAATTTAGATATTAAAAAAATATTCAGAAAGCACTAAAACAAAATATAACTTTCTCATATTAATATAATAAAAAAAATCTATCAAAATTCATATAGCATAACTCTCGATAAAAATCATAGTAAATATTATAAAATAAAAGAAGTATAATTTAAATTTAAAACATATGGAACGGGGATGATGCCAGAATCGAATCGGGTCAGATCAAATCGAATCGAGATTAGGATGTTTTAACCGACTGGACAGCCTTAGCTCAGAGTGAGGGACAGGGTCGGTGCCTGTCAGACAACTCTCACTTTCATAAATGCCTAAAAACAGTAATCACAAATATATACCTCATTTATCGTATTGAATTAGTTTAATTTGATACCGAGTTTAAGAGAAAAAGATAGATTTAAAATTTACGATTTAAAATAAGTGATAAATATTTATATAACTATAAATTATTTCATTAAAGATAAAATAAATATTTAAATTTAATTATTATTTAATATAAAAATGTGTCATTCTTTTTAGCATTGATTAAAAAATAAATAAATCATATAAACGAGAACAAAATATATTTTTCTCCTTTTAGATTTCACATTAAAATATTATTTAAAGATTCTGAAAACTTAAATTTTGATCCTAGATTTAAAAAAATAAAATGATTTATTAAGTTGTAAAAGTTGATCATATAAAATATTTTCAAGTTTTTAAAAATTAATTTGTAAATTTAGGACTTCCATCCATAAAACAATAAAATACATATCTAAATATAATTTCAAATTCTAAAAAATACAATTTAAAATTTTCAATTCACATTTCAACATCAAAATCTATACCAGTCATGAGTTATACTCGTACAATCTCAATTTATGTGATAGTTCTTACCTTAACCAATTTTTAAAATTAAAATTAATTTAATTAATACTTTTTTTAAAAAATAATCTAAAATTCTACACCAAACATGAGTTGCACTCGTACAATCTCAATTTTTTTTTTGATTTTCCACCTGGTGTTCGGATCTCATATTGGAACTCTGACTAAATTCGGATCGCTCTCTGCAGGACCCCAATCAGTGGTGGTGCTCTCAAAAGGATTTTTTTCATACTAGGGCTCGAACCCGAGACTTGTGGTTAAGAACGAAGCACTCCCACCAGTGTACCACAACCCATGTTGGTACACAATCTCAATTTATGTGACCGTCTTACACTATTCAATTTAAAAAAAAATTAAAATTAGTACTTACTTTTTTTCTAAAGATAAATATTTATTTCCTTTCTTTTTTTGTGCCACATAAATTTTATTAAAACTAAAGAATATAAAAGATTTCAAAAGAAAAAAAAGAAGCCTTGTACCTTAGTTTATCAAAGATTCTCTGTCTATACAGCCAGCCAGGTATATATATATACAGGTGTAAGTAATGATTCATATAAAAATTAGAGAGGCTGTATTGAGTGTTGTTGACAGTTGATTAGCTGGAAGCATTTGCTGATTTGCTCTTTCTGTGTGTTTTTTCCTCTTCTCTCACTAAGTTTAACAGAGCAGAAGTTCAACAACACCAAAATATAGGTGATTCTATTAAAATAACTGTCTTTTTTTTTCTCAACTTGAACTATTAACATGAAATTGCAACTTAGAGTTTATCTTTACACCTTTTGCTTTGTGGGTTTTTGTTTTTATACAATTTAAGCTTACCAGCTGATGAGAAGTTTTCAAGATCTTATTTTTATTTTTGAAATTTGAGAGGGGGTTCAAGTTTCAATGTGTATTGGATTGTATTGAGAGGGGAAGGTTGTGAATTGTTTGTAGATTTATGGGTTTGGGTGGTTTTGATTCCTCTCATTGGGAAGTCTGTGGTTTTGTCTTGATGGTGGTTTTCTTTCTGTATATGAAATCTTTGGGGGTGGCAATGAGGTGGGAAGTGGTTGAGTTTTGGGTAGTGGGATTGTATATGTGTGCTTTGTTGTTGAAGATGAGTTGTGGTTTGTTGATGGATAGAGGGAGAAGGTGAAGAGGGGTAAGTTAATGGTTGGTGATTATTGTTATGGTCTAGTCCTACATGGGGTTTGTATAGCTATTGGGCTCTCGCATCTCAATAGCTAGCTTTTGGGGTGTGGTTTTCCCGAGATTGTAACAATTGTGGTGTTTTGGGGTTGGTGTAACTGGTGGTTTTTGTAGGGAATGTGAAGGAGAGCAATTTTTGTAGTGTTGGTTTAGGTTGAGAAACACTTTTTTGCCCATGTCAACATTCTTCATCTAATTAGGTAGATTAGATAAATGATCGAGCAATGATTGTATTTCTATTTAGTTTAGCAAATCACATTAAATATTACTCAATTCCATATTTTGTGTTTAATAGATACACTTTGAATCACGTTGGAGTGCTTAATAGGTATCAACCTTAGTTAATGAAGACATGTGTCAACTTTAAGGGGCCCTTGTGTATTTGGCCTTTTTTTAAATTTTTGATAAGTTGTTTGATGACAATTATAATCATATTTACGCTTTGATGTTGACTGCTAATTTGATAAGCATCTAGTTTTTGGATTACTTGCTGAATTAGTCAAATGATTCTGGGTGGTGATTCTTTTAGGTAATATCGTTATCTTAATTTGACAACAGCCTTGTCTGGATGAAGTAAAATGATTTTTAATGGAAAATATTTTCAAATGTTTCACCCGAGGAAAACATTTCTAGATCTAGGATGTTTGGTTGGACATAAAGTGGGTGGTGATTCTTTTTGATAGTATTGTTATCTTTATTTGATACCGGCCTTGTCTGGAAGCATGTGAATTGTTTGGAAGACATTTATGTTTGTAGATTTATGGCTTGTCTATAATTCATATTTCAGGGCGAATTTATAGCCAAAAAGTGGGACTTGTGAACCCGTGGTCTTTCCGTAAAACCTGATATTTTATGAATATATTTTCTAAAATTGGGTATAATGTTATCTCTTGGCACCTGTGCTACAAGAAGGCTAAATGGTGCACTTGGTTGAATGTTGAATTATTTACCTAGAGGGAATGAAAGACCAAATACCAAGTCTGATGAAATAATCTGAAGGGAAGTCTGCGGTTCTGTGTTGATGGTGGTTTTCTCTTTGTATATGAACACTTTGGGTGGCACTGAGGAGCAAAGGTGGTTGAGTTTTTGTGAAGCTGGTGGTGCTACTGTATGTGTATGTTTTGTTGTTGAAGATGAGTTGTGGTTTCTTGATGGACAGAGGGAGAAGGTGAAGAGGGGAAAGTTAGTGGTTGGTGATTAATGTTATGGTCCCACATTCGCTACTCCTATGTAGAATCTAGGTGTCACTTAGGGATTTCATAATCAATGACATAGTATTAACTGGTATTGCCCACCGTTTGTCTAGGAAGGTGGAACAAATTAGATCAGGGTTATTGATTGAGGCGGTGGAATGTAAGTGGCAACCCACAACAACTCTGTAAGCAAGGGTCATTAGCATTTGTTTAAACTTGTCATCCACTCATTCTTTATTAATAAAATTTACTTCTTAAAATTGGCACGCACAATTGTTTGAAGGTTTGCTCCTTCTACTAGGTGCAATGCTACTTTTGCAATGAATTCCTTTTTGTGTTTCTTGTACATCAATACCCCCTCACCTCTCTCGCCCAACAAACAAGCATGAGCAACTTCCATTATAATAGTTTCTTGTATTTTCTCGCATTTGGATGTAGATTTCGGTGCACATATATTTGTTTTATCACTTTGCAAAAGCAAAACAGTGTCTTTTGATATGTGAGTTGCATGTTCTTATCTGGCCTTTGTATCTGCTGAGAGTCTGGCACTTGAATTTCTTGGCGTTATCCAGATTTTCCCTAGATTTTGTAGACATGATTTCTGAGCTGCTATGACATAAGTGGAAAATAAAGCTTAAGTTCCCTAATGTTTTTAAAAAGTTCAATGCAATAAAAGTTACATTTAGTCCCTAATCTCTATTTGGCCTTATCTGATTGTCCTTATTCTCATCAGATCCAAACTTAGCAACCAAGATGATCCAGTTGTTCTCCAGATAATATTTTAAGGCAGTTTTTTCTAGTTCTCCCAAAATACGAATAATTTAAACTGTCAGCCCCTAATGCATGCATGATCTCTATCAGAATTCTCACATCGGTTGTGGATGTGTTATTTGGTCTCTTTGTATGGTCCTGATCAATACTAACTTCATGAGCTAGAGGCCCAAGGTCCATCCCTTATAATGGTATCAGTGTCAGGCCAATCCTAATTCTTGGTTTATCCCATGTTAGATCCCCATATTATGTTGTCCATACACCAGTTGTAGGCTTGAGCGTGGCTGTGGAGGGGGTGTTAGAATTTCCACATGGATGCATGATATAATCGCTTTATATAGTCTTAGCAAATCCTCACTTCATGAACTAACTTTTGGGGTTGAGGTCCTAATGTGTATATCTTATGAACCTCTGGAGCTTTTATCTCTTTCTCTAGTTTTTATGCCAGAATTGGATAGATCACATGGAAGGGCTCCACATGGGTGATTTTGATTTTGATTTTGATTTTGATGAATGAATTTGGGATCCAAAACAAAGTGAAATTGGGTGACTAAATTGCTGGAAGTCAATGTTCAGAGACTACATTGCATTTCTTCTAAAAAATATTAAGGACTTCCTTATGTGGAAAACTAAAAAGAGAAAGAAGAAAGGATTTTGTGCCATTTGTGTTGAAGAAGTCCCAACTTTTGGTGGTCATGTCAGATGTGATGCATAGGTAGACATTTTTCAGTTTGCTGTAAATCACCTTCAATTATGTTAGAAAAATGTGCTAGCACCTAAGCACTTGTTATAGTCGGACCTACGCTTATAGATTGTATATTGCAAAATGTCATAACATGAGATTAAGTTTGATCCAACAACTTTTCGGTTTTTAGCAGTACATGGGACCTTTAGGTAAGTACTTAGATGGTTCTTGCTTTTTCATCTTTCCTACTGAGCTTGTACTCGTGTTCCTAGGTCTGGACTTCAGAATATGAGCTTATTTACTTCTATTATACGTGTTTCCTGAAAGATTTATGAAGGTTCTGACAAAATTCTTATTCTCCAGCTGGAAAATAAGTGTGATGGCGGTAGAGCTTGTCAACTCTGCAACAAGTGACAAACTCACTGAAATAGATTGGACAAAAAATATTGAAATATGTGAATTGGTCGCACGTGATCACAAGTATGGCACTTTCTTTCAACTCTCTCTCAAATTATTATTCTAACGGTAGTACAAAATCTATTGGAAGTTTTAGATCTGTTAGCTAAAGTCTTTATCTGGCATACTTAGGTTTTTCTTTTTACTTTGATTGTTACAGCATTTGTAAACATTCCTTTAAATAAAGACTTCTCTGTTATCCCCTCTGTCTCATTTCATGTGGCGCACTTCTTTTTTAGCATGTCTAAAAAAGAATGACACCTTTCTATATTTAGAAGCAACTTCTAAAACTTTTCATTTTATCCTTAATGAGATGATTTATAGTCACACAAATGTCTATGACTTGTTTTAAACCACAAATTCATAAGTCTTTCTTAAATTCTGTGCTTACATCGTCATATAAAATGGGACGAAGGGAGTAGTATTTAGTGTCGAAAGTTACCAAAAAAAGGAGAAACAAATAATGGAGCTCCCTGAGCTCATATTTTGCTACAGTAGTTGAAAACTATTTTCCTCCCTAATATTTAAAAGGTAACAAATTTGCAAGTTTCTTTTCTATTGCACCAATGAGGTGGCTATTCTATGGCACCTTAGTTAATGTACATGGTTAATCTTCATTTGCATGGTCCCTGGGACATGCTGAAGTAGTAGCCACATACTGAATATATTTTTATAAGGATTGATGAGAGAAACTTATACAACTTCTATATTTCTTAAAAATCTTCGGTTCACTTGTTAAAACCAAGTTCTTGCTAGTCTGGGGTGGCCCTCCAATTTTTGTGCCGAATAAGTTTTCTAACAGAACTATGACTTACCATTTTTCGCTACTTTTCAACCAAGCATTCAACTTCCATCTTATTGATGACTCAAGGATATGATGTTGCTTTGATTTGAACAGGCAAGCTAGAGATGTCGTTAAAGCTATAAAGAAACGGCTGGGAAGTAAAAGCCCAAACTCACAACTCTTCTCAGTAAACGTCAGTACTTTTAGATTCTCCAACGTTTTTTCATCTCATTAGAAATAATGTTGTCCATTGATTGTATAACAATTTTTTTGCTGGCTCGGCAGCCTTTGTAGAGATAGTTCATTTGTTGGTTTTACTTATTGGGTTGTCACGTAATACTGCAGTTGCTGGAAATGTTGATAAACAATATCGGAGAACCTGTTCATAAGCAGGTTATTGATACCGGAATCCTTCCAATACTTGTAAAGATAGTAAAGAAAAAGGTCTGGTATTTTTCACTTTTTATTTTGATTGCCCCCCTTTGTGTTCTTTAACTTTTCATGTTTGGGTCTTGCTAATTCTCCTATTATCTAAGGAAGTATTAATTTTTTTCTCTCTTTTTATACAGTCAGATCTACCTGTACGAGAGAAGATATTTCTTCTTCTAGATGCTGCACAGACTTCTCTTGGCGGAGCTTCTGGGAGGTTCCCTCAGTATTATTCCGCATATTATGAGTTAGTGGTAAGTAAACTCACCTTAACCTTACATATAACTGTATCCTATTGAGAAACATCGACTTGTTGCACTCTATTGGAAAAAAAAAGAGGAAGAGTTGATGAGACTAGATGCCGCGTGTAATCCTAAAAAAATATCTTCCTACTTTTGAGGAATGCCATCATCTGTTTCTTAACTACTTCATTCTACATTCAGTGTTTAAGCAAACCCATAACTAGAACATCTATTTTATGTAAACTCAGTATTAAAAAGTGAGAAAGTTGACCAAATGAGGCTTAAGAAAATTTCGCAACTGGTAAGAGATTCTTTTAATGGTTAGTGTAATGCAAAATATTTGGGAGACTTTCTCTTATCATTACTCAAAGAATACAATGTTTTAAATACATGTGAAAAATAGGTTTACTATGGTAACTAGATATCTAAATCCCTTGAATCAGCTACTATATTTTATTTCAGGAAATATACAACTTACTTGATTTTGTAGTACTCCCTCAAGCTAGAGCATAAATGTTGATCATTCCCAACTTGTTACAAAGGTTATCAAACCTGAGTCCTGTTCGATGCCTTTGTGAATAAATCATCTACTTGCTCTCCTGTCTTCGAAAAGTTAATTCACCATCACTGTAGGAAACACGAATACATCAATGGCTAGAAACCTTCTTCCCCTATCTACACATTAATCAATAGTTCATTTGACAACTCATCACACTTTCCACATTAAGAATGGATGCCTGCCTTAATGTATGCAACTACGTAGAGCAATGCATGGAACCAGAATAGGAAATTACCTGCAGTTCACCACACCCAAGTGCTGGCTTTAGTGAATTAGCAATGTTTAGTCCAACTGTGCTTCACGTAGCAAGTGAAATTCAAATTCTCCTGGATTTTCTCACGAAATAAATGACAGTCAACCTCAATATGTTGGGTTCTTTCATGATACACCAAATTTGAGGCGATAGGGAGGGAAGATTGATTATCACACCAAAGTTGTGCCGGCGTAGGATGCGTCAACCCAATTGCGGTTAGAAGATGATGTATTCACATAATCTCACATGTGGATTGTGTTATTGCTCGGTATTCAGATCTTGCATTGGAACAGGATACAACTCTTTGTTTCTTGCTTCTCTGTGATATCAAGTTTCTACCAACAAAGACACAATAACCAGTAGTAGCTCTTCTATTAATCTTTGATCTAGTCCAATTAGTATCTGCAAAACACCCATGCCAGAATGCCCATTGTTGTTATATAATGTACCTAGTCCAGGGGTTCCTTCTAAGTAGCATAGGATCTGTTCCAGTACTGCCCAATATTTGACTCCACTCCCTCCTAGAAGAAACTGGGGTTGGTAAGGAGAGAGTGGAAGTCATATAATTGACTTCGTAAAGTTTGCATGGTGATCTATTTTGCAGTGCCTCCTCTCATTTTTGTTGTCGACTGTTACTCCCTGTGCCCCAATTTATGTTGCACACTTTCCTTTTTAGTCCCAAGAAGAATGTCACCTTTCTATAATTAGAAACCACCTAACTTTAAAATTGCCCTTTTACAGAGCCACACAATCTTCTAATATTTGTTTAAGACCATAAATTTCAAAAGTCTTCCTCTTTTTCTTAAACATTGTGCCACATAAAATTGGGACGGAGGGAGTACTTGTTTTTATGAACATCAATTTGTTCGCTTACAGGGTTTGATTGGATATTCCATTTTTTTATTTGAATGGGTGAAGAATATGGTTCTCATATTATTGCTATAAAAATTGTGTCACGCCCCGAGCTACCCCCGAGACGCGGACACGGGACCTAGGACCACAAGTGATCCCAAGCTAACCCTGCTGGCATGCTCATGAGCATACTAAAGATAATAAACTGATGCAGAAGCTAAATCATAAACAAATCTGAAAAGATGGGGAATACCTATATACTATAACTGAATATATCAAATCTGAGAGTTTAATACAAAAGAAATATCAAACTCAAAATACTAAGCTGAATCTAACTATGTCTGAAATAAGCCTCTAAACTGACTAGAAATGTTGGGACATGCCCCAACT
>JAJOOR010012886.1:0-18478 GCA_036250505.1 Solanum acaule
ATTAAGTCAAAACTAAACTAGTTCAAGTTAAAAAGTTGTTAAGTTGTTTAAATAAGTTAAAATAAATAATGTGGTTTTGTCAATACTAAACTAGTTTTTGGACTACTACTAGTAAAATTATTATTAAATTTTATTTATAATATAGTTGAATATCTATATTTTTGTAGATGGATCATCGTTTGTGGATGTATAATATGCATTATGAAACTGGTGCTGGTTTGAAACCTGAGTTTATTGACGGTGTTAGAAATTTTATTGACATACAATGACACTTGACACTTGGTAAGTTCTAATTCAAACTTTTAAATAAATAATTAGTTGATTCATATATATCGTTATAAATTTCAGTTTTTATTTATAGGAAAAAGAATTGGGAAGCACTCCCATTGAACCAGAGGTTTTCAAGAAGACTCATGTCAGGAAGAAAGAAAATGAGTCAGATCCGAATGTGTGGGTGGAGGAAAGGGCCGAACGAACTTTTGTAAGTTATTTAATATGAATAATATATATTAATAGTGAATATATTTATGATATGTAAGTATATTGATGTCAATTTTTATATTTAATATGCAGAATGACCTTCATCAGTACGTCGCTCAGAATCTCGATAGTTCGGTCCAATTGACCCCTGAATTGTCCACCCAGATTTGGAAAGAAAAAGTGGTAGGGGGGACACACAAGGGTAGATGCTATGGTTTAGGCTCTCGAAATGATGTTAGACGACTCCAGTCAGGCTTAGAAGGTATTGGATCGTCACATCAAGTCGAGGCACTTGACGGTGTTCAAATTGCTACTATGTTGGATCAAATAGCTAAACTTACAACGACACTAGCAGAATCGGAGCAGAGAAGAGTAGCTGAACAAGAAAGAATGAGTGACACCGTTCATCAAATCAAAAAACAAGTGATGAACCTCGCTCGTCGACTTACTATTTCTGCTCCCGATGACACCGACGACGAGAGTGATGAGGATGATTATGTAGATCTCACTCCCTAGTTTAGATCTCTGGACATTTATGAACTTTTTGAAAATTTTAAACGAATTTTAAAAGACTTTATAAGTCTTTAATTTATGATTTAGATACTTTTGAATGTTATTTTAAGTTTGTTGTTTTATGTTTTGTTTAGATTGTTTATAATTATGTGTGTTTGATTGGGCTGAATAGTGTAGAATTGAATTGCATTTGCAGGTGGCCTGGGCAGCAGAAACTGCCAGTTTCTGCAGCTCATCTCATGGAGGGAAAAGCCAAAATGTAGTTGTCTTGCTCGCCGCCTTGACGCATTCCCCTCTCTCCCCGGTATCGTCCCACACAGAAAGAAAGAGCGCAGAGCCCCGGCCCGACCTGTAGGTCCGCTAACGTAAAGCGAGGAGTTGAGCCTGAACTGGCGAACCGAAGTCACTTTCGGAACCATACTTCCTACAGCTAACATGTGTCCAGTCCAGCGGGAACGCGCAGCGCAAACGAACCTGAGTTTCTGCAGTCAAAAATATTGCAGAAAAAGTGACGGACAACGTGATTTAGTCTGTTGCTTTTCTGGGTTTTAAATTTTTAAAAAACCCAAAAAAGCGATGGACAGCATGGTTTTGTCTGTCACTTTTTTGGATTTTTAAAAATAAAATTTCCATAAAAGCGACGGATAGTGTCCTTTTGTCCGTCGCTTTTCTGGGATTTTCAAAAATAAAATTTCCAGAAAAGCGACGGACTGCGTCGCCTTTTAGAAATAAAATTAAAATTGAAATAAAGCGACGGAGTCCGTCGCTTTTTTAAAAAAAATTCAAAAAAAAAAAAGTAAAAATGCGACGCTGTCCGTCGCTTTTTGAAAAGTGTCGAGCTAAAAAGCGACGGAGGCGACTACGTCGCTTTTCCGTCGATTTTAACCAAAAAAACGACGCAGTCCGTCATTTTTTGACAATTTTTTCGTAGTGTTCATTTTACACTTAGAAGCAATTGTTTCTGAAGACTAAAAATACTTCAATATGGTGTGATAACAGTTAGACAAAGTGAATATTAACTGAAGAGAGATAATATTTAAGATAAAAATAAAATGTGGATCCGCTAATTATTAACTTAGCCGGTTTGACCCGCCAATTTGACATCTCTACCTACCGTCATCCTTTGATGCAGACAATTATAAAGTTAAAAATATTCATGAAACTAATTTTTTTTTTTCCTTTTAAATGAATATGGCCACATGAGCTGTTTTTTATTAAAAAAAATAAAACAAATGAAAATTGTCCAGCTATGAAACTATGAGTAGTATTTTGATTGCATTCATGTATAGTCATTCTATGTTACTTACATAATTACATTTCTACAATAAATATTGTGCAAAAACATTGAATGTTTTCCAATAATACTAGAGTTTTTTACATAATTATTTTTCACTATAAATAATAAATAATCACATTACATTGTTAAGTCAAAATAAACAAGTAGACACATTGTTATCTAATTGTGACATTCAAAAACACTTACCAGATGGTCAATTCAATATATCCCCCCCCCCCCCCCCTCCCCTTAGGTAATCTGATCAACATACACCAACAGGGGTATTATATGATTAAGAAAAATGAAACATTAATTAGTAAGTGCTTAGACAATATTTGATTTATGATAAGAAAAAACATAGTTAAAGTTAAATTTGAAAATTGAAATTGTGTTTTTTGGTAGGAAAAAAATTAGTGATTGGCAAGTGAATATTATTATTTAGCTTGTAAACTTCTTAAGTAATTTTTTTAATATATACTTCACCAATATTTAAAAGGCGGAATGACCTGGGAGACTCTTATACTTGGCTAGAATTGTCAACTGGACCCTTCTACTCACTATATTGCCAACTGGACACTTAAACTCAATGAAACACAATCTTTTAAACCCTTTTGACTTCACATGCACTTCAAACACACAATGAAAATGATATGTCATGATCCACGTCAGACTTTTAGTGACACGTCACTTATTTTTACTTTATTTTAAAAAAATTAATTTTTTTTCTTTTCACTTATTTTTTTACTTTATTTAAAAATTTCATTTTTTTTCTTTTTCACTTTGTTTCTTCCTCACACTAACTTTATCCTTGACCATCTCCCTCCATTTTTTCACCAAAGCCACCATTGTCATCTTACATCCTTATTCCTTACTGGTTATCACTATCTTAAATAACTAAAAATTATCATTATTCTCAAAATTTTCATCGTTCATAATTTTTCTCCATTTTTTTTACCAAGGTCTTCATCCACCACTTGGACCATTGTGACTTTGTTTCCTCCATTAATGCCAATGAACCACACTAAAATATCTTAATATATGTTCTAATATATATATATATATATATATATATATATGTGTGTGTGTGTGTGTGTGTGTTCCACTTAATTTTACAAAGACATATAATAATCATTCTTCACTCTCCAAAATAGTCAGATCTCTATCACCTAGCCGCCTGTAAATTACCCCTCCCCAATCCCACAATAGCTTCTCTTCATATATTTTTATCACAAAGACTGAAGCAACTACTTCTAGAAAAGGATTTCTGAAATACTTCTTGCAAACATTAACGCGTGAGATCACACGTTTGTTCCACCTCAACTATTAAGTTGTCACATAGGATTGGTCAATGGTCAGAGGGATTTAAAATATTGTGTTTCATTGAGTTTAAGTGTTCAATTGGCAAAGTCATGAGTAAAAGGGTCTAGTTGATAATCTGAGCCAAGTGTAAGGGTTTCCCAAGTCATTTTGTCTATTTAAAATACTGAAATTAAATATTTATAAATACTGTCGGCAGAACTAATATTTATAAAAATAAAATAGGGAGTGTTTGCGATTTAAAAATATCCTTATAAAGATGATTAAAAAAAAAGTATGACTGGACTTTATATATAAAAAATAAATCCTATGGATTTTATAATACCTTAGATGTTTGACCACCAAGGTAAAGTACACGTCAACCTCATGATTACCCTGCTGTAATTAGAAGCAAGAGCCAATCAGCATTCTCTATATTGCCAACTCAGATATTAACACACATTTTTAAGTAAATGGAAAATTAATTTATTTGACCTAGTTTTGTTTTAATTTATCAAAAATAAATTATTTTCCTTTTTTTAACATTTTTTTAATTTCAACATTTCACATGTATAAAAGGATAAGATCGAAGAACAACTTTGTGTATTCAACTTAGAGTCCCTTATTATTTTCTTAAATTTTGTATCAAGTTAAAATAGGTCAAAGACGACGGAGAGAAGAGTAATTAATGTTATAAACTGAATTGGACGCCAACAGATTTCTTAGTTTGATATGGTGCTAAAAAACAAAAAGAGTCTATGGTTACTTGTTAGTTACATATAGATTGACAGGGCAGAGAAAGGTGTTTATGTGTATATATCTCCATCTATTACAAGTGGCTTTTCGAACACCGATTGATCTTCTAACAAACTCCCTAAACACACTCACTCCCCCTCCCCTTCTTTCTTGTTTGTTTGGTTGGGTCTCTCTCTCTCTGACTTGAGTCCACTCATTCTTCAATTCAGTCTTTGGATTTTCTCGATCTACAATTCTTAAAGGTGAATTTCTCTCTTTTCTTCTCGATTTCGAGTTTTTCATGATAATTTGATAATGTGCTTGCAATTTGCCTCATCTTTTGGTTTGGTTTCAAGTGTCGGTGATAGCTTTTCCTATTAATTAACAAATGATTGTATGGAAGTTTACTAATTCTGTAACGTACTGCCTTGGATCTGATGCGTGAAGCTCTGTGGTGATATAGTTGTGTAGATGGATCAGCCTATGCAGATTTCAGGGGAATAAGCAATTTTCCGGTCTCATTGATCTCTAGAACAATAGGATATGAATTTCTTCGAGCTTTTTTGGCGTGTAGAAAACTTTGGTCAGATGGATTGAGAGCAGAATGTCCCATCTTTCTTCTCTAATATCTTAATTATGATTGATTATAAGCAGGAATTTTGATATCTCAAGATGAAGGCACTTATCCTTGTTGGAGGGTTCGGTACTCGGCTCAGGCCACTCACCCTCAGCGTACCAAAGCCACTTGTCGAATTTGCTAACAAACCAATGATTTTGCATCAGGTACCTACTTTCTCACAATAGCTAGCCTTGTTCAACCTACATATTCATCATGCTTTGGATTGTGATTTTTTCCAACTCGTTATTTTTGTTTGCACTTGTTATCAGATAAGAGAATTTGGTGTTGTAGATATCATCAACAGTTTCAAATTGCAGTGTTAAACATCTCATTCTATATATCCTGTCATTGCTAGAGAATCCTCATATGTGTGTTATGTTCTGAATTTCCTGTAAAGAGGCTCCCCCAACCTCTGCCCTATCATACATCCAAATAAACAAGCAAAGCGTATCGACGTGTTATTTATTTATTTATTTGTACTCTTTTTCTTTCTAAAATAAAAGCTTTGTCTTCAGATTGAGGCTCTCAAGGCTGTTGGAGTAACCGAAGTTGTACTGGCTATTAACTACCAACCTGAGGTCAATTTCTTACCCATCACAGAATTTGCAACTATTAGAGATTCTAGTGCAGCTAGTTACTTGTAAATTAACACAATACAAGCGTCTTTTGATACAGGTGATGCTGAACTTCTTGAAAGAATTTGAGGCAAGCCTTGGAATCAAGATCACCTGTTCTCAAGAAACTGAACCACTTGGCACTGCTGGTCCCCTTGCTTTGGCTAGAGATAAGCTGATAGATGACTCTGGTGAACCATTTTTTGTTCTTAACAGTGATGTTATCAGTGAATATCCATTCAAGGAGATGATTCAATTCCACAAATCCCATGGTGGTGAGGCTTCTTTGATGGTGACCAAGGTAAATTTTTCATAGATATTATTCTGTTGGAATTGAACTTCTTTTTGGATATTTCAACATCTCTGAGGCAATGCTGAATACTTAAGGTAAATATTCACTGGTTACTGTAGGTGGATGAGCCTTCTAAATATGGTGTTGTTGTCATGGAAGAATCCACTGGGCAAGTAGAGAGATTTGTGGAGAAACCAAAGTTATTTGTTGGCAACAAGATCAATGCTGGATTTTACCTGCTGAACCCTTCTGTCCTAGACAGAATTCAATTACGGCCAACATCAATTGAGAAAGAGGTTTTTCCAAAAATTGCAGCAGAGAAGAAACTGTATGCAATGGTGCTACCTGGATTTTGGATGGACGTTGGCCAACCAAGAGATTACATTACTGGCCTCAGACTCTATCTGGATTCTTTAAAGAAACACTCTTCACCTAAATTGGCTTCAGGACCACACATTGTCGGAAATGTCATAGTGGATGAATCTGCCAAGATTGGAGAGGGTTGTTTGATAGGACCAGATGTTGCAATTGGTTCTGGTTGTGTGATTGAGTCTGGAGTTAGACTCTCCCGTTGCACTGTGATGCGAGGAGTCCGCATCAAGAAACATGCATGCATCTCAGGTAGCATCATTGGCTGGCACTCTACTGTTGGACAATGGGCTCGTGTTGAGAACATGACCATTCTCGGGGAAGATGTCCATGTTTGTGATGAAATTTACAGCAATGGAGGTGTAGTTTTACCCCACAAGGAGATCAAATCCAGTATATTGAAACCTGAAATTGTGATGTGAGGATATGTTTGTTAGCACTAGGAAAAATATAAGTTTATGTATTCAGTTCTTTATGATGTCTTTTTCCTTACCTATTCCTGTTTTGGTTGGTTTCCAGTTCTCAGTCCTGAGAATTTGAGTGATGTAAACTTTTCTTGCTGAATTGTTGTTATGTTGTGAAAGGTATGAGATATTGTAAGACTGGGAAATGTGTAATTTTTGTTATGTATAGATAAATAAAAATTCTCCTTATTTGTTTGGACTAATCATGTAATGGTAAATATTATTTTCCAGTTCATTTATTCTTCAATATTTCTACGTCTCCAAGGCAAATAGCAAATAGTAATACAATAACAGCTCCTTCATTTGAAGCAAATTAGACACACTTTATTATTCTCACAATGATTAGCAGATAATTATGGTATAAAGAGTATTATGTCCATGATGTAACTAGTCAGGTTTGTATCTAATGTAGCATGCGTCGGTGATCTTGTGATGTTGGTGAATTACGACAAGATAAGGTGTAGGTAAGATAAAAATAAAAGAGGGACGGCCCTATTGACTGCTCCACCAACTAGCAAAAAAAGAAGATAGCATATCGTGCCCATCAGATTTATTCCTAATAGCCTTAAGTCATCGATGACCCTTAAAGTTGTTCTTATATTTCACTTAGATTAGCTATCTCAAATTTGAATCATTTGAACATTTTTTTGCCTACATGCCACATTATTTCTAATTCACCTCAAATAGGCGCGTGAGAGTATTTAATTAGGTAGTTTTGTGGAAAAAACTATTTTTTCTCCTTCCTTCCTATTTGTCATCACTTCCTCCACCACACCAGTTTGTCGTCGCTGCCATACATCCTTCTTCTTCCTCTTTTTCCCTCCGGATACTTCAGTTCTTCTACCTACATCGTTACTTCTTTTGTTTTTGCTCCATTGCCATTCATATTAAGATTGGCAGCACTGCCATTGCCGCCATCAATATTACTGTCTTTTTCATCATGTTAATTTGTAGAGGGCTTGAAGTTTGGAATTAAGAGAAGTATTGAAAATACTCCTAAACTTGGCGTGAATTATTAGTTTCTTCTTCGAACTACTGACAGGCTTAAAAACACCCCTCTACTTGACTAAGTGAACTTAAATACACCATTGATCTTCCACATGAGTGAAATATACCCCTTAATTCTCACCAAGTTTAGGGGTGTTTACAACACTTTTCTCAATTTTTTATTAAGAGTCCTACGCTCCAACAAGAGTTTGAGACTACTTGTTATGTCATGTAGCAGATCGAGGGTGTATTTAAGTTGAGTTAGTCAAGTAGAGGGGTATTTTTAAGACTGTTAATAGTTCGGGGATGAAGTTAATAATTCACGTCGAGTTCAAGGGTGTTTTCAAGGAGAACCCTTACGTCTAAATTGGGATATTAAATGCGGAAGTGAACCAACAATATAAAGTAACACGCTATTTAATATAGAAATACTAAATTTGGTAAAAGTACAGTACTTTTGTCAAGAAATACACGGAACCCTCCCCAATGAATTAGTCTAAACAGATACAAGAGCTTCTAAGAGATTACATGAATTCAAAATAATAAGACACAACTCACACCATAAAGGAAGAGGGTAGAAGTTTTCGGTGATCATCTTCGTCTTCACATGTGAAATATCACTAATTCTGCAACCAAATTATGCCAAGTGGCATAACAAAAGTAGTAGCAATACAAATAGCACATATTGTTAGGCATCATTGGTCGACCTGAATCCACCATGTAATATCATGGAAATAATTAAGAAACGTGGAACTTGGAGATATAATTATGACCTTGATCCTTAAATCACCCTACCTCCTTTTGCTGTCAACTCTACCATCTATATGCCACTTCACTTTCATATTAACTCATAACCTAACCCTCTATCACATAGAAATTTTCCAAACCACTTGTTCTATTAACCCTAGAGTTCCTCTACTTTTCTCATTCCTGAACCCAAACTTCTACCACTTTGTTTTTGGTCTACTACTCTTCCTCAAGCTTACCTGCTAACATCCTGACTCTTGACCAATTTAGTACATCATATGCATGACACTTACTAAACTCCCTTGACTCAAATCCCCCTTATTATACATGTCCCGGACCATTACGACTTATAATACCATGCAAACTAGTGAATGAGCAGAGTTCTTCATCAACATCTTGACTTAAAATCTACGTGAAGCATGTCACACATGATTATAAGCATTACAACAAGTCATATCTGATACATTACGCTTTTCAAACAATCTAAATTACCAAAGATCTATAAGACATCATTTGCAGTGTTTAACATGTAATTTTGATCAACGCAAAAATCATCGCAACATTTAAACACAAATCTCAATCACTCATGGACCAACAAGTAATAACCAAAATACAAGGGAGTAAAATTGGTTAACTCATGAAACCAAAATACAAGAGAATAATAAAAATGTATCAGGCGTGATACCGAGCCAACTATATAGTAATATGTACCAGGAGTGGTATCCGAGCTAACGTAACCAATAGTAACATGTACCAGGTATGGTACCCGAACCAACCAACCAATAGTATCACATATCAGGTGTGATATCTGAGCCAATTGAAAGATATCTCATACAAAATGTGGTACATGAGCCAATTGATAATATGTAACATGTGTGGTACTTGAGTCAACCAATGTATATTTTGTACCATGTGTGATATTGAGCCAATCGAGGGTTACACAATCACAATCACAATGAAATACAACAACACTTGTAAATACAATTAAACAAATACCCTTTTGCATGAGATTATCATTAATTCATCATTTCACATCCAATCCTTATGTTTCCCTCAACATGCATTGTACTGATTTCACTATAGAGACAATTAATATGCATACATAACATTATTTGGAAAACAATAATCATCACCTACTCCCAGACTACTTTTTACGGACAGTTTTCAGCTTCGAATTTGATTACCAATAATTCACTTTCCCAAAGAAAACACCCAGCAATTATCACAAGGTCAACATTAGTTAAGCAAGCTCATTATCAGCCTAAACCATAACTAACCCCATATTCAACCATCCAGATTATGTGTCCTAAGACCTATAGGTGCAATCTCCGACGATTTACAAGATATGATGTAAGTGAAGGCAGATCTAACTACTCAGTTAAAAGTCTAGCCTACCTAAATGTCAAGTAATTGTTGAAGAACTCCAAACACGAGCTTTTGACTCAATGGGAGAGAATCCTAACGGATGTAGACCCGAATTCATGGGTTTAACCCTCTTTACGCTAGAATCCCTCCTCTCTCTTGTCCCCAAGCTTGGAGTAGGTTTTGGAGGATTTTTGGAGTAACCCTAATTTATTTTACCACCAAAGAAGAGGAGGAAAATTAAAAGAATTTTGCGTTTTTGAGTTTCTGCCCCGCTGTAGTGCCGACATGTTGCCATAGTAGGAATATATTTGCTATGGCGCGATGACGTCAGCTTGGGTAAAATTTCAAATTTAAGATTTTTTCGTGTCACCCAAATTTGTATTCATTTGCTCTTATATCATTTATATTAAATCTCTCTTGTATCCAAAACTTTTACGTCACTTGTATTCATTCTTTCTTGTATGATTTGTATTCATTCGCTCTTGTATCATTTGTATTCTCGTTTATACGTGTATCACTTGTATTCAAAGGTCTTGTTTCAGTTATATTCAAAATTCTTGAATTACTTGTATTCATTCGTTCTTGTATCACTTATATTCATTTGTTCTTGTATCACTTGTATAGAAAAAGGGGAAGAGAGAATATACAATTGGTACAAACACACCAAATAAAATATAAGAAATAAATCTACATAGAGAGAGAATATTCCATTTATACAAACACACAAAATAAAATACAACAAAAAAGCTATAGAGAGATGAGGAAAATAAGAGAGCAAATATACTACTGAGTACAAACACACAAAGCAAAATATATGATAAAATGTTGAAAAGAGAGGTAGCGACAAAAGGTGAAGGAAAGAGAGAGAGATTGCAAATACACAATCAATACAAATACACAAACCAAAATATATATAAAAAAAAATAGCTATAGAGGGAGAGATGAAAAAATAGAGTAAATATTCAATTAATAAAAATACACAAAGCAAAACATATGACAAAAATTATTTTTTAAAAAGAAAAAAAAAAGGCATTGAGAGGAAAGTAAAAGAAAAAAAATACAATTGATACAAATGCACAAAGAAAAATACAAGAAAAAAGTTATAGAGGAAGAGAGGCGGGGAGATAAAAAAAAAAGGAGCAACTGCACAGTTAACACTAACACATAAAATAAAATACGAGAAAAAAGTTTTTTAAAAAAAGAAGAGAGACAGTTGGAGAAGGAGAAAGAAAATATATAATTAATACAAATACACAAAGCAAAATACAAAAAAAAAATGGCTATAGAGGGAGAGAAGGAAAGGGGAAGATAGAGTAAATTACAATTGATAAAAATACATAAAGCAAAATATATGAAAATAACTTCTTTTAAAAATAAAAAAAAAGAAAGAAATAAACAAAGCAAAAATACAAGGAATAAAGTAAAATATATGAAAATAACTTCTTCTTTAAAAAAAGAAAAGAAAAGAAAAAGAAGAAACAAACAAACAAAGCAAAACTACAAGGAAAAAAATGAAAAGAAAGAGAGAGAAGGGGATGAGGAAGCGAGAATGAGAGAGGAGAAAGGCGAGCGATTAGGAGAGAGAGAGAGGAGATATGCTAGAAAAAATGAAGTATAGTTATATTATGTAGTTTTTCTATAATGTAGTTTTATACAATAAATATATAGTTCATGTTTGATATCCCGAACTATCGTAAATGGTATGTAAATACCATTCGTTATACTTTCAGGATGCTGATGTCCTTATCGTCTAGATTTTGAGGCGTATATACCCTTTCTACTAATGGCCGGCCACGTGTCACAATCTAAAACATTTACCCGATTTTTATTAAATTTTTACCCATGATTAAAAGATCCACCCATATTAATTAAAAATCCACCCAAATAACATGATACCCATATCCAAATTATAACCTCAAACCCTCAAAACACTTACATGATCCTGTCATTCAAATTATTCGTGTATCCTCATTGTTAGTCTTGTCTCTTTAGATGCATCTCCTGGAGCTGTGACAAACCCATCTGCTGAATTTCCTTTGGGTAGAACCCTTGCTGATTTGGCATCTGCCAATGGACACAAGGGAATATCTGGATTTCTTGTTGAATCTTCTTTGACTACTCACCCTTCCAAGCTTATTGTGACTAATGCAAAAGAAGAACTTGCTTCAGAAGTTTGTGAAGCAAAAGTTGGAGAAACAGTTACAAAGCGTGTAAATTTCATGATAGTTCCAATGATTTCGATCAAGTAGAAAGGGTAATAGTTATTTGATTAGTGATTGTAAGAAGTACTATCATAAAATTCGTAAGCAAAGCCTCTGAACAACCGTATTAGTGGTCGTCTTCATGGGGAAACTAACTTTAACTTTCTTTCTCCTGATTTTATGAACTTCCATGTCATAGAATCTCACAGGTTCTTCAATAATGTTCGATGTACCTAAGCAAATCCTAATCCCTTTTCTCTACTCCATGGTCGGTGTCGGATTTCCCTGTAATGATTCTTCCTTTGCCTCTTCTTCGTCTTGTGGATCTGCTCACTACCTGTTTGTAGAAAAGCCTAGCTTAAAACTAGCTCAAAGATAATGCATCAGTTCAAATCTAATTAATTTATTACAACGTGGAGGGTTGAGCTCGTTTGGGATTTGGAGGAATATTTTCCGTGAACAACGTTTTGAAAAACGAAAAACTTGGCCAGATGTCAGCCAAACTTGACCAAAATTCAGAGGATGAGAAACAGAGAAGATGGAGTGTTTTGAGGGTTTTGGGTTATATTTGGGCGGGGTATTATGTTATTTGAGTGGGTTTTAAATTAATATAGGTGGATCTCTTGACTATGGGTAAAAATTTAATAAAAATTGGGTAAATGTTTTAGATTGTGACACGTGTCCCGCTGTTAGTAGAAAGGGTATATACACCCCAAATTTTGGACGGTAAGGACATCAGCATTCTAAAAGTATAACGAATGATATTTATATACCATTTACCATAGTTCAGGGATATATTTGTCTTTTTTCCCTATTATATAACACTCACTTTAATTAACACCACTTTATAAAATAAATATTGGGCCCATGTACAAAGCCGAACTCACGATTTAAAGACGATTGGTGCACTTTCAACAATTAATGCACGTTAGTTAAAACATGTTACCCAATATCTATTCATTAGTAAGTGGGATTTGATCCCAGTCCGATCACCTTAAAATGAAGAGACACCTAAGGTTGAAACTAATAGACCCAATTAACTTTAGCATCAAATAAAGCCTAATAAAATATATCTCCTATTCAAGCTATTTATACACACACACATATATATATATATATATATATAATTTTTTTCGAAGTTAACGGGTGCTCTTACACCCTCGCGTAAGCACGTGGGTCTGCCTCTACCATGCACAATATGTTTTATTTTCGTAATTAGTATCCATTACTAATATATAAGTGTGGACAGTATCCATTACTAATATATAAGTGTGGACAAGCAGGCAGCTCATGGTCAATATGTATGCTTATGTTGTTTGAGCTAATGGTCAATATGACTGACTGCTTATGTTGCTTACTCTTCCATCAGTTGTTTGTTCTCACTTATCGATCTGTTACTATTTACTTGTGAAATATTTCATAATTTGATTTCCTTTTTTACTTGTCATTTTGACAAATTAAGAAAAATATAAAAAAAAATTATATTATATCCTCAATTTATTAATATTGAGTTAATGTTATTGAAAAATGTAGTAAGTAAATATATTTGTGACTATCAATTAATATGGTTAAAATGGTGAATTCATTATACCAATCATTATTTTTTTAATAGGTGTGTCAAGTTAAGAATAAATAAGTAAAAATGAAGGGGGAGAGAAGTAACTAGTTTATTCTCACTTATATATATTACTAGTAGACAATTATTTTAATACATTCTAAATGAAATTAAAGTTATATTTGATCAACAAAATAACTGAAAAGAGAAAATGTGTTTTCTTTCATGTTACCCATATTGCTATTGCACTTCCCATTCTACCCCAACTTGAAGTTGTAAATTTCCGAAAAACAAGTCGAGAATTCTCCTATTAATAACCTGTAGCGTAAACCCTAAACCCAAGCCTCCTCTTCTCCTTAAACCCTAAATTCTCTACCTCTGCGAAAATGGCTGTCACTAACATCATCAGAAGGACTGCTTCTCAAGTTGTACCCTTGGCTGCTCGGATGATCTGTAGAACACAGAGCTACCATAATCGATCCTCTGCTCTCTTATCCACCGTAGTTAACCGTAGTGCTGCTTCTAGAAACTTCTTTCGGAGCTCAGCACCGTCCACCCTTCATTTCTATTCTACCAAGAGTCCCAGTTCTGATGAATCACTCCTCAAAGTCCTTCAGTCCGAAATCCAATGTGTTGAGGAATCCGACGTACAAGACGAGGTTTGATTTTCCCCAATTCTCCTTTTTCCTATATATGTGCGACCAATTTCATGTGGCAAATGAATTTTAATTTTAGTTAAAATCGTGTAATTTTTGGATTGTGCTGCTGATTTGTTTCTGTTTTTAGTGGATCTTATGGAAAAAATTCATGCTGTTTAAAAATGTACTGGATTAGCAGATTTAGTAACTGTTATCATTGTGATTGCAGGTTGACGAGGCTCCTGAGGGTTTCCCCTTCGAGATTGAAGATCATCCTGGACAACAAACTATAACATTGACAAGAGAGTATCAAGGTGAATCTATTAATGTCGAAGTTCACATGCCCGACCTTGTTACTGGTGATGAAGATGAGAATGACAACGATCGTGACCACCCTGATAACGAAGGGGCCAATCAGTCCCAAATTCCTCTAGTTGTTAGGGTGTCTAAGAAGAATGGGCCATCTTTGGAGTTTGGTATCACATCTTTTGCTGATGAGATTGCTATTGATACTTTGTCAATCAAAGATCCTAATGTTGCTGAGGATCAGATTGCTTATGAAGGACCTGATTTCACGTGAGTCTTGATGTTTAATTTAACGAATTTCTTATCTGTTTTCATTATACTAATAGAATATATCTGCTTCTCAATCATCATCAGGGATTTGGATGAGAACCTCCAAAAGGCTTTCCACAAGTATCTGGAGATTAGGGGTATCAAGCCCAGCACAACCAACTTCTTGCATGAGTACATGATCAACAAGGATGGCAGAGAATACAAGATGTGGCTTAAGAATCTGAAGAAATTCATTGAGGCTTAGGTTCACATAAGTTTTGATTGAAATTTTAGTAGGGGTAATTTAATTTGGCTACATCGCAATGTCTGTCAATGATCAATACCATGATTGTGAAGTCTTTTAGTTGTTTTTGCTATATCATTGATAAAGTTAATGTACTATGAGATCCTAGTCTTTGGCAAGTTAAAATAGAAATGTTGGTGAATTTTATACATAGAGTTAGCCCTCTATTCAGTATGCTTTTATCAGCTAGTTCTGGTTGCACTTGCAGCAGGTTGTTGCTTGTTGATGAGATTGCATTTCCAATTTTCATGTTTGTTGATTATCAATTCAAATCACTTTGCGCATGCTTGCTTGCTTCCGCTTAACAAGGATTTCTCGAACATGTATGTACTGGCTTGCATATTCATTTGTCTAAGTGAATCCTCAATTGTGGTGTATTGCTCTTCTTGTGCTGTGATGATGCTGCCTCACGCTTTTGTTGAAGAGTTTTATGGATTCCAAAGCTCTTTACATATTTCAAGTTTATTTGCTCCCCACTTCTTAATTCATTTTCTACGAGCACCCTGGAACATTTAGCAAACCTTGTTTCCCATGTTTTTCAGTATGATTTACCACAAGAAAGAAGAAAACTATATCAAATTTAAGTTATTGCTAATGCTAAGTTGTACAATGAAATAATACAAGGAAGGAGAAAGTCTAGTTTTAAGCACCATGGCTGCTACTTCACTGGTACCCTCCAGGTTCCACCTAATTAAAGAATAATCGTAAAAAATATGGCATCATCTAAAGAGATAAAGTAGATGAACAATATAAATTGTGCTATGTTCTAATATCAATTCTTGACGGTGAAGTAAGACCAAACTCATGACTTTAGGATCCTAGATCGAAACAAGTTAATAGCACTCCCTTATGTCACGGACTTAGAGTTCTCACTAATGCTCCGTGCGGCACTTAACTTACTCACAAATCTTTCACGATCTGTTCCGCCCCTATCCGGACGCAAAATATAGCTGTGATGTGGCGGGGCATGACACTTAGCTGTTCATTTTTACTAACATCAGTCGAATATTTTCTCAAACCAAGTAATACTACGTAATTAGCACACTATAATGAATTATTTTTTAGACTTGACAGTAGGAATTATCTAATATTGAGAAGTAGCCCATAACCATCACAAAATATGAATAAACAAAGATGAGACCTGCTCCGACTTCGAAGGATATTTTTTTAATCAAAGTGAATCAGATGATCTGTACATTGAATTTCTGAAATTGGCCTAGCCAACTTTCTGTACACAACCATAACAGCACTCTTAACTGTCAAGTATTGATCAGCCATCACACACTCCTTTACTATATTAGGGTAAAATAAACCCCCAAATTCACCCACAATTAGATAAACACACAATAACACTTCCGCACTCGCTAGTCACTACACAACTGTCAGTACAAATCTCCTAAAACAGCATTGGGTACATGGCTAAAACTAAAGGAATACATAATGACTAGACCTCTAGCTACTCTGGTCATAATAACTGTCGAAGCTGCTGTGTTTCCCTTCGAAGTAATTGAACCTCTTTCATCAGCTCTGCTTGATTTTCCAGTATCAATTTCATAGCACTAGAAGTTTCCATCTGCGCAATGTTTGCAAAATCTAAGAGATACTGTTCAACTGAAGAACTAGGAAGTGCATAGTTGATAAATGTACCTCTTGCATATGAAATTGTCTTAAAATATCTAAGTGAAGATTCCTCATATCCTCATGAATGGATTTTTGAAGGGAAGAAAGAGTTTCTTCTTGTGTACGTTGAAACAGCTGGAGTGTAAAGGAACTTCCCTGCTGCAATTCAGGCAGTGTGGACTTTTGTGATTGCTTAATTTCACCCTGAAAAAATTCATAGGTCAAATGAAAACTTTCTATTAAAAAGATAAGTCTGTCATTTGGAATAATTCATCATTAAGGATATTTCCACCAGCTCATGCTTCCGAGATTCTCCTCGAAAAAAACAAAAGGTGAAAACATCCATGATGATGATGCATAACAAATGATGCCAAAGATAGGAACAACCAAGTTTTCCTGATTCATACATTCATTGCTTGGAAAGCACCAGCTGCTGTAGCAGACGACGTGTCCGACCTAGATAACAAGCTATTCAGAAGCTCCTCCCTTGTTTCAGCTCCAGTTTTCTTAGTTTTTGGAGAACCAACAGAAAGGGTTCCATCACTAAAGGATGGCGTGGTGCTTATTCTCTCAGCATAACTAGAAAATCTTCGTGGGAGGGACATAGTTGAACCAAGAGAATCAAGAGTACCCTGCCCCGTAATGCCTTTTGTTCCAACTGAAAAGGATGTGGAACTCACATGTTCTGAAGATCCTAGAATAGTTTCTTCATTTGAATTTTCTTTTATGCGCAAATTAGCCAAACTTAGACTAGAACTAGTCAAAGAGCTGATACTCTGAGTTGCAGGAAAATTATCCTGTAATCCAGATAACATAGTTCCTGGTGCAAGAGGACCAGATGTTGAGATAGCAAAACGGGAAGGCATGTTTCCTGACTGCCGAAGGTGAGATAATCTATCCGATAATCTCTCACCACCCCAAGCTTCTGGAGGAGTTATGGAGGAAGAATCATCACCACGGGAAGATGTAGGAGTAGAAGACAACTGTGCAAAAGAAGCATCCTCCTGCAGGAATGTCAAAGATATGAAACACTAGTCAAGGAAAGATAACAACTCATGCATTTTAATGTTAAACCCAGTCAGTGATTTCAGCTTCAGAATACTGACACCACTTTTTGAACTGACTTCACAAATTATTTAGCACCCAAGAATGAAGGAGTTAAGAAATTAGTTACTTCAACTAGATATCAAAAGCACCATTTTGCATCCAACATAAGAAAATTCGACAAACAAGTAAATCATTTTTGTATATAGAAGAGCAACTCACAATTTCACCAAATGTCCTGCAACCAAGGAAATAATTTGTTGTCCAAAAGAATATAAATCTAGGCACATGAACCAGACAAGATCCAAACCTGTTTGGGCAAGGAACTTGATTTCCAATCAAATATGGGGCGGTTCTCATTGCCACCCTCAACTGGAAGGGGAAACCTTAGAGAAGAAGGAAATAGCAAAGATGACTTCTTATCAAAATCCTTTTTAAAACCTTCCTGATCATCCCACAACTTATCAAGTGAAGGTGTAATTGGCTGAACTTCAACAAGAGGAGAAAAAACTTCCATATCATCCTTGAAGTTACGAGGAGCATGTAATCTTGTCAAAGATCCACCTTTCCATAAACTACTCCGTATGGGTGTTTCCTCAGATGGAGATAAACCTGTTGTCCCAGATGTAGATCCTGTAATGCCTGCTGGAAAAGAAAACGAGTCCACAGAACCTGAACGAACAGTGGTTCTCGAACCTGATGTTGTCATAGAAGTTGCTAGGCTTGATGATATCATAGCAGGAAGTGGGTCAGGCATTAAAATTGAATCCTCCAAAGCACTGCCCAGGAGAGCCATTTCTGTTG
>JAJOOR010012887.1:0-21692 GCA_036250505.1 Solanum acaule
ATAGATTTAATCATAATTCAATCATAACAACAAATTTGATCAAATTGAGTTTTTTCTCAAGCAACCAGAAACAAAAAATACTTTCTATAAGCAAATTAAACCTGATTGAGACAATTTTCAGCAGCTTTACGTTCATCATGATATTCAGGTCTAATAAAACTACAAAAATATTACCATATCTCTCCGATACGGTATGTTTGATGAAAATCAACTAACCACATGAATTTAATGATAACTCAATCATAACTACAGATCTTATTAAATTGAGCAACTTGAAAAATTCAATACTAATGCTTCAACTGTTTTCAGCAGCTTTATGTTCATCCTATATACAGCACAACACTACCAAAAATATCAATTACTACCATAACTCTCTGATCAGCATATTTGATTGCAAATTAAATAACCACATTGATTTAATCATTATTCAATCATAACAACAACTTCAATCAAATTCAGTTTTTTCTCAACCAACTTGAAACAAAAATTCAATACTATAATGCTTGATATAAGAAAATTGAACCTGGTGGAGACTGTTTTCAGCAGCTTTACATTCATCCGGATATTCAGGACTAAAACTACCAACAATATCAACTATACCATAACTCTCTGATCAGCATATTTGTTGCAAATAAACTAACCACATAGATTTAATCATAATTCAATCATAACAACAAATCCAATCAAATTCAGTTTATTCTCAAGCAACTTGAATCAAAAAAATCAACACATTTGCTGCTTATAAGCAAATTAAACCTGATCGACACTGTTTTCAGCAGCTTTACATTAATCTGGATATCCAGGACTAACACAAACAAAAACATCAATTATATCATAATTCTCTGATATGTAAACTAATGCAACTTAAATAACCACATAGATTTAATCATAATTCAATCAAAACAGCAAATCCAATCAAATTCAGTTTATTCTCAAGCAACTTGAATAAAAGAAAATCAAACTTGTGCTGCTTATAAGCAAATTAAACCTGATCGACACTGTTTTCAGCAGCTTTACATTTCTGATATGTAAACTGATCCAACTTAAAATAACAACATAGATTTGATCATAATTCAATCATAAAAACAAATCCGATCAAATTCAGTTTATTCTCAAACAACTTGAATAAAAAAAAATTCAATACTTTTGCTGCTTCTAAGCAAACTAAACCTGATCAACCCTGTTTTCAGCAGCTTTACATTCATCTGGATATTCAGGACTAACACTAACAAAAACATTAACCATATCATAACTCTCTGATATGTAAATTGAATCATAATTCAATCATAACAACAAATCCAATCAAATTCAGCTTATTCAATCAACTTGAATTAAAAAAATAATACTTAAGCAGCTTATAAGCAAATGAAACCTGATTGAGACTGTTCTCAGCAGCTTTCCGTTCATCCGGATTGGGACTTAGAGCACCAGCAAGAATGATAGCAAGGTTCTGAAAATCCATAACTTCAATTTTCAGTAAAAAGGATAATGAAAACAAATGATTGTATGAACCCTAGAAGAAAGGACTTCTTCTAGAGTTTATGTATATATAGAGAGAGAAGAAATGATGAATAGAAGTTGCAGACACAGACAGCGAAAAATTGGAGTGTGTGCTCAGAATGTGTTGTGGGCGTTTAAATCATTAGGGTTTAGGGGGTAAGAGACAGATAGGAAGGAGGAGGAGGGGGCGGGGGTACGGGGGTGAACTGGTTTAACTAATTTACTAGTATATTTGATTTTTTAATTTTGAAAAAGTTGGAAAGAAAAGGAAAAAAGATAACTTTCTATGGGGAAACAAAATAGGAAAAAAAATGAAATAATTAGGTGTAATGTACCTTTCTTTATTTTATTATTATTTATTCTTTTTATATTATGGTGTATGGATTATTTTGCACTTATCTTGATTAATTTTACGGACATATCTATCATCTCTGGTCAATCATAAGTATTAAGGTTTAACTAATTTACTATATTTGATTTTTTTAATTTTGAAAAAGTTGGAAAGAAAAGGAAAAAAGATAAAGGAAACAAAATAGGGAAAAAAATGAAATAATTAGGTGCAATGTATCTTTCTTTATTTTATTATTATTATTCTTTTTATATTATGGTGTATGGATTATTTTGCATTTATCTTGATTAATTTTACGGATATATCTATCCTCTCTGGTCAACCATAAGTATTAAGGTTTAACTAATTTACTATATTTGATTTTTTATTTTTTAAAAGGAAAGGAAAAGGGGACTTTCTATGGGGAAACAGAATAGGAAAAAAAATTAAATAATTAGGTGCAATGTTTCCTTCTTTATTTCATTTATTATTATTATATAATATTTTAGTGTATGGATTATTTTACACATATCTCAATTAAGTTTATGGATGTATCTGTTATTTTTTATCAACAACAAATATTAAGTAACACTGTTTATTAAGATTAAGACATGTGGAAGAAATTACATAGTTGGTTTATTTTTGTCGAAATTTGAATCTAAAACTTCATGATTGTCGACTTAATTTACCGATCACATTGTGGTAAATGAGGTGGTGAATTATAAAGTAGGGATTGAACTCTCTCTAATAAGATGAAAGTTTAGATAGTCAACCAACTAAGTGATTTTAGTATGAGATTAAATATTTTACAATGAAAAATAAATTATATTAAAAAAGAAGTAATTTTCACTATATATGAGTTATGTATTCAATAAAAAGTGTGGTGGTGGGGGGCGGGGGGATTAATCCATTGGATATGAGAAAATGTCTTTTATAATTAGAAAACAAAATTGAATTTTGTTTACAAATACCATACATTCCTTTTTTTTGGGAAGAACGTATAAAACGATGAAATCATACATGCAAAATTTCTTTGATCACCTTATCTGTTGTTGGAACATAGTTTGAGATGTACGTTCCAGTCAATGTGATTCCTATTTAGAAAGTGAGTCCTGCTATAACAGAACAACATGTGATAGCAGCGTTGACGTATCTATGTTATAAAACAAGTGTGATAATTGAAAAGTGAAATTAAATTTCACAACATACTTTAATCAATGTTTAAATATTATTATCATACTTGAATTCTTATTATCACGTAGGTTTTTTGTGTTTTGATTATTATATTATTTTGTTCTCATTATTGTTATTTCTTTTATATGTTGTGTTATTATCAACATTTTGCATTACCTCGTTGTTGTTATCGCACACATTAATGGAATTCCCTTTTTCAAACTGTTTGAAAAGAACATTATTTAAGCTGAAGTCTATCAGAAACAACATTTCTATCTCTATTAGATAAAAATAAAATTTGCATACATCTTACCCTCATTAAATTCCACTTATTAAAATACAATGTAAATATTGTTGTATCAACCATAAGTATCAAAAATATTAGTAGGACAATATGTTTGTATCACATGAATTCAAAACAATATCCGAATATGTGATTTTGAGATAAATAATAACAACAACAACAATATATCATGTGAAATTATACAAGTAAAATCGGATGTGGGTAGAGTGTATGCATACATTATCAATACCTCGTGAAGGTAGATGTAGCGGCACAACCCGCTGGTGCTAGTGTGTCGAAACGTAACACCCGATCCATTCAACAAACCACAATCACAATCACAATGTATATTCTAACAATCATACAATAAGATGTGATTCATGGCATATAATTATTCAATTATCATCATTTACGATTAGGGTGATCAATAATGCAACAATCACATACATACATGCATTATAATCAGCAATTACAAACATATATCACACCAACATGAAATCACAACCATCACCTACCTCGAATCAAAGCTTGAATCCCCTAAGGCACTTGAATCTTCCCTTTCCGAATTCTTTCCGCTTGTTCTAGGTCTACAAACATCAATTTATACGCAAGGATCAACAATAAAAAGGTCTAATTATCTGGATTATAACAAACTCAATAACTCAAGACCAAACGCATGATCTCCACACCCATATTAAGGTTTTTCCCACTATAATTCCCATATCAAAACCCTCCCCTATCGATAATTACCCAAGAAACTAAGTTCTACGGATCGAAACAAGGATTCGGGGAGTGAGAACCTTACCTTTAGCCTCAAGAATGGTAAAGAAATGCTCAAGAACTCGTATAGGGGTCGTCTCCTAGCTCTTAAAGTCGAAAAGTACAGAATAAAATATTTTTTGGGGTTTTATTTCCGACTTAAGTCGCGTCTGTCCCGCTACAGCGGGACCAATCCTGCTACAGCGACATGCACGGGGACAGAATGTTGGAATTTGAATTCCAAGCCCCCATTTCACAACACACATTTATCCCATAACACTCATAACATACCCCGTTCACGCTAAGATCAGTTTCGGGAGTTCTACTCACCCGAATTTAATTTCGTAAAGTCATACGGGTTTCTTAACGTCTTAGCTATCTACTCATATGATCAAAATCATAATTAGATCACCCAATTGTTACCAGATTTCTCTAGACTCACCTGACTCCGATTTCATCCAAATCTGAACTATTCTAGGAAATTCCAAGTTACTACTCAAAAGTTTTCTGGCCCCAACTCTTTCCCCATTGGCTTTTCGCTAACGACGGAATTAGGTCATTACATCCCAAATCCAATTGAACTCTGACTCACATCAACAAAGTTCACACATGAGTGACTCTAATACAATTTGTAACAACTAACTAGTGATATTGTCCGCCATGGGCCTAGGCCCGCACAACTTTAAAGTGTGTCACTAGTTGGTAAGGTCTGCTACTTATATGTCCAACATCACTCCTTATCTTTATCGATGTTAGACTTTTTTTCTTAAGTAGAGGTGTCACATAAAAGTTGTTTTTAAAAGACCAGTGATTCAAGAACAACAATTGATGAAAAAAAATGTAAAAAATATAGTAACTAACAAGGGAAGCAACACAAAGCCTACGAGAAAATAACAAGAACAACAAAATAGTGTAATAGTACATGAAACAACAAATGATGATAGGTATCATAAGCAAGAATAGTGCGGCTAGTATAATGAAAAACACAAACATGTCTAAAACCTTGAAAAGCAAAAATAACCTCCCTACAACCTATCAACTTTCTACCTTGGTATGCGATTTGCATACCCTCATATCTAAGGGCATGTTCTCATTAAGCTAAAGATGTGTCGTGTCCTAATCATCTTTCTCCAATACTTTTTTGGTCTATATATACCTCATATAGGCCCCACAAATCCAATCTCTCGTACCTTCTTACTAAGACATCAAACACCTCTTCTTCACATGTCCAAATCATATCAGTTTTTCTTTCCTTATATTGTCCACCACAAAGGTCACTAACATTGTATCCCAAATAGCCTCATCATAATCCTATCACTCCTAATATACCCATGCATCCATCTGAAGATCCTCATTTTTGCCATTCGCATCTTATGATCACAGGAGTTCGTAACTAGCCAACATTCCGTCCCATACAAAAAGGTGGACTAACCATTTTATAAAGCTTACCTTTTAGTTTTGGTAATATTTTCTTATCACATAAGATGTCGGTTGCAAGTCTCAACTTCATTCATATCGTACGATGTGCGACACAATCATCAATCTCTCTATTTCATTAGATTTGAGACCTAGGATACTCAAACTTCTCACTCTTGAAAATAGCTTGAGTATCAAGTTTCACGTCTATCCCATGCTTCTCAACATCGAATTTACAGTCCAAAAACTCTAAGTTGATCCTACTCAACATGAACCCTATAGACTTCATAACATATCTTCACCTCTCCGATCTATCGTTGGTTTTGAGACTTCGTTGTGAGTCTAATCGAATAAATAATGTCATTTGCAAATAACATACGCCAAGGCACCTCACCTTGAATATAGTGTGTAAATTTATCCATCACCAAAGAAAATAAAAACTGACTCAACATTGATCCTTTGTGCAATCACATATTGACCGGAAAATAGTATGAGTCTCCTCTCATAGTTCTTACCTAAGTACTGAATTTATGATACATGTCCTTTTATCATCCTAATGTAAGTATTGGTACACATTTAGACTCCAAACACCGTTAAAGAACTTCTCACGAGACTTTATCGTAGACTTTTTCAAGATAAGTGAACACCATATGTAAGTCTCTTTTCCTCCCTTTATATTTCTCCATCAATATCTACGCAAGATGAATGACTTCAATAGTTGAATACCCTGACATGAAAACAAACTGATTTTCTGAAAGATTTTGAGATAGATAAATTGATGTAAAATTATGAAAATCATAGTTCATATCATAAAAAAACAAAAAATTGTAAATAGATTTCTTTCTATTATTTAATCCCTAATCAACATAATTTCGATATTTACATTATGTGAGGTGACATAATCTACTCAAATAGTCAAGTTGATTGAATATGAGGTATCAACAATCTACTTTAAGCACAAGTTAAGCATAAATGCAAGAGATTAGTCAAAAACTATAATGTAAGCAAAAACTATAATGTAACTATGTAAGAATTATTGATTTTTGAATGTTTGATTTGTTATAAAAAAAAAATATAGGGAAAAGGGTTTGAAAAATATTTCAACTTTGGTCGAAATTACTGTTACGATACCAAGCTTTATGGAGGACCTTTTACCCCCTGCACTATTTAATAATGTATTTTAAAGGTATATATGTGCCCACGTGGACACATTATTATTTAAAATGATGCAATATTTATGATGTCCACGTAAACACATATATACCTTTAAAATACACTATTAAATAGTACAGGGGGTAAAAGGTCATTTCCAAAGTTTGGTATCGTAACAACAATTTCGACCAAAGTTGGAGTATTTTTCAGACCCTTTTCCCAAAAATATATTACAGAATGTATATTTTAAAATAATTTTTTTTTAATAAATTTGAAATATATTATAATTACTATATGATAGTCTGTTTTTGTCATTAGTAGTTTTATTTTATTTATTACTAATAATAACTACATTGTTATTCCATATTCTATCACAAAATAAGATACTAGTAAGTATATTATTTTCATCACTTATACAAACATTAGAAAAATGGAGTCAAAACACTGTACATCTTATGTGAAAAGAAAAAATAAAATCAAACATTACCTCAACAATGTTAAAATTTCGAATTATTTCCCCACTACTATAAATAATAAATCAAAGGTTGTATTTAATAAATAAATCAAATATTTTTTAATTAAAAAATTCTGATAAAGTGACAAGTGAGTATCCATCACTAATCACTTGTCTCACACTCAAATCATAACTGTGATTTTTTTAATCATCGTATTTATCTTTTAAAGTATGAATTCATTAAAATTAAATATATGAAAACAAACACACACATATAAGGGTGTTAAATGGATGTGGTCAATAAATAGACATGTTATTGACTTGTACAAATGTTGTTTAGGAAATAAGTTATAATTCACATTCTTGTGTACTAATTTTACTAAGTGAATATCAAATTAACTTTTTTATAAAAATAATTTATTTTTTACTGGTCGCCAGCGCGTGGAGTCACGCATATGGAATATTGGGAATTATTACTAATTAGTAATTAGTAGTAGTAGGTGGTGCGTGGGTCCTACAACGTGAAAATTGAGATTGTTTTTGAGCTTTGGATTTTGCGGCTTTCTCTGTTGTAATATTTGTCTGCAGAGAGTCTGCGCACACATTTTTTTTTTGTTTTTCCATATAGAAGTCGTTTGGTGTGAGGGAGTAATGAGATAAGAAAATGGTGATAGATATAAATTTTGTGTCTTGTTTGATTATTATGATTAGGATAACTTATTCAACCATTTATATTATAGTGATGAGATAAGTTAAGTTATCCTATAATAGATATATAGTGGGATAAGTTATAACTTGTTCCCTACCAAATGAGCTTATATAGGATTTTGAAGTTAGGACCAAATTTAAAATTGAGCACCATAAGTCACTAAGAATGAAATATTTTAATATGGTTGAGGCCCAACCAACAATAGTTGTGTGAGTCTCCATTCAATTTTTGACACTTGAATTTGTGGGTTCCATTTTAACACCACACACTCTCTCACCTTCATTTTTTCAAATTCCTCCTTTTTCCTCATAATAAGGGCCTGTTTGGAAGGACACCCTGATAATTGGATTTGGTGTAATTGGTGTAATTACACTGTCTTGTCCTGTTTGGAAGGACATGTAATTACTTGGTCAGCAGGTAATTGATGTAATTAGCAGGGGGTAATTACACTCTACAATTCACAGGCAGAGGCTATGAATTGCTAGTAATTACATGGTGTAATTACCACTTGATTACTTTTTCATTTTTTTTATTTCTATTTTTATTTTTTTTAATTCTATTATTTTAATTTCTTTTTATTTTTATTTTTATTATTCTAAAAATTTGTAAAAGTCTATTTTTTATTTTGTATTATTATATTTCATTTTATTCTTGTTCTCAACCTTACTTTACGTGATTCAATGTAATTTTCTCGTATTATCTATTTCTTTATGCCATGTTTATTTTCTCATTAGCATAATTTTATTAGTATTCTAATTTTTAAATTAAAATATAATTTATTGTTAAGTAAGGTTATAGACGTACGTTTTCTTTATTATGAAGAAATAAAAATAAATCAAGTTTATTGCTATGTTGAAATTTGTTATAAGAGTATTATGTTAAATTTTTTGTATTGAATTTATTACTTATGCTATATTTTCAGTTTCATTTGTTTTAGTAATATTGAATTTACATTGCACGTCATTTTTTAATTAGACTTGATAAATTATATTTTTGTCAAACATTTAATAATTTGTGATATTTTATTTATATATTACTATTCTTTTTATCAAACATGCATCTCACAATGTTCGTAGAAACTTCATACTTTTAGTTGTTACAATCAATTTAATTGAAATATATTAATTTGAAAAAATATAAATCAGTTATTTTTTCATAATATTAGTTACAGTAAATATGTTTATTAATTAATATATTTTCAAAAAAGAATATGTATCTTAAATATTTAATTTAATGTCATTTATAAAATTTCTTATTTGTCTAGTATAAATTTTAAATGATTAATTTTTATTTTAAAAAATTATTATAATTTTATGATTGCAATTGTGCATCCAAACAGAACATGTGTAATTACACTGTGGCATCCAAACATGACATGTGTAATTACACTGTGGCAATCAAACAGGTCTGTGTAATTACTAGACTGTGTAATTACCACCCTAGTAATTTCACCAATTCCAATTACCTGGTGGCTTTCCAAACATACCCTAAGTATTTTACCTCTTTTTTAAAAAAAAATAGTCTTAAATTTTTATTTTCCAAAAGTCAAATAGAAATATGTAAATTAATATCAATTCAAGTTTTAGCCTTTTTTTCCCGTGATTGCTAATATGATTAAAAAATTGAACTCCATTATAATTATAGTCTTCTTTTCTTGATTTATATATTTTTTTGGTTGATTTTTTTTTAGACTTTTAACTTAAATTTCAATAATAAGTGCAACACCAAGTACAAAATATTTCTAAAAAAATTTGAAGAACGAGTGATTTTAGAATACTTATAAGTATGCTCTCACTTACTCATTGGTGAACTTTTTTTTGGTATAATTTTTTAAAAAAAAATTAGTTTTGATTGATGACAGTTGAATTAACTAATAATGAATAATTAAAGGACTAAAAACAAGTGATTTTGAACATAAAATCAATTTTTAAAATCATCATAATAAAACTACAAATCAAACTAGAAAGTGAAAAAATAGAATTAAATTTATAAAAAGGTAATTAGATTACAAATAAAAAGTGTAAAAACTTAATTTTACACAACATACACACACTATATATATATATAAAGAGGGAGACATTTTTATAATCAGTTTGGTATTTTTTTGATTTATTTTTACTTTGAAATCAAAACTGATTATGTCAAACTTTTTTTTTTAAAAAAAAAAATTGAAGTAAAAGAAATATTCAATTTGACTAAATTTTTATTTAGTTCGATTTTCGATATTCAGTGAATACTTCTTAATACAAGATAAAGTGTGTGTGAATTTCTCATTCAAAATTTTTCTTTTAAAGGTATCTTAGGAATTTGATTCAATTTTTTGAGATGTGAAATAAAAATTTTAAAAGATTGTTTTTTCTAAGGCTACAAGGATTAATTATATTTTAGTTGAATTTGTTGAGAGGTGGCAATTTTTTGAATGATTTAGTTGAGGGACAGAAATGATTAATGGGAAAGAAAGAGCTAATCAAGTTACTAATTAATAAAGAGCACAAAGAATTAAAAATAAAACTATGAAAAAAGAAGAATATTGAACAAGGAGCTAAAATATTTTGGAGGGAAAAAGGGGGAATTTGGGAAAAAAACAAGGTGAGAGAGTGTGTGGTGTTAAAATGGGGCCCACAAATCCTTGTGTCAAAAATTGAATGGAGCCTCACACAACTATTATTGGTTGGGCCTCAACCATATTGAAAAATTTCACTAAGAATTATTAGAAAAAATTTAGCAATCCTTGATACATGCATATTTAAAATGATAAGAAACAAAATATAATAAACTTCATATCTCAAACGACAAGAACATCATGTGCATGAAATTCATAAAAATGTTAACATTTTTAAAAAATATATTTTTCAATAATAAACAGTAATATTATTTTAAAAAATATTTTATTCTGAAATATAAATAAATCCGACTTCATTAATTTTACTATATAGCGGTATTGCACCTTATTTTTGTCCGTTTGAATTATTTTTTGTGTGTTAGAGAAAGATTATAAACTACACAGTTGGTTACGTATTGAAAGCTTTGATCCTATCCTAGCGAAAATGTGAACAAATTTATTTCCTTCTCTAAAACTATGTCGAACAATTAAATTCATCAACTTAATCAACAAGCATATACATTAATTACTAACAAAATTGGAATTTAACATAAATCAACAAGCATGTACATTAATTACTAACAAAATTGATAGATAAAACGTGAATATTATAATAATTGGAATACCTTTTCAAAGTCAATTATATCTTCATAAGTAAAAAAATGATGTACAAAAGTCATTTCAAAACTTTAATAAATGATTTTGAGCTCAACAATTAGTGGTTATATGTGGTAATTCCCCCCCACCCCCACCCCACCCCCATAATTCAATTACCATTGGAGTCTCTAATAACACAACAAATTCCTCTATTATTGTCTTTTATGGTTGAAAGTTCTATATATCAATGATGGAGTGATGGTGAGTTTTCAATAAGTAATTTTTTTAATCGAATCTTGTTATGATATTATCTCTGTTAACAAAATACTTTACTTTCAAATTATATAATTTGGCTTTAATCGATCAACTGAAAATAAATAAATAAATATTATACGACAAAAAAAGTAATAAAAATGAATTTATATACTAATAAAAGCCTTCTCCTTCCCTCTTTGTATAAATACATTGTATATCGTCATTACAATGAGAATAATTTTTTTTTTCAGACTTCTTTCTAAAATAATGGAATTTTTAAATATACCTCAACAAATAATAATTATAACATCAATAAGAATCTATTGAACTGATTGTCTTATAAATCAAAATTTACAAGTTATAATCCAAACAAGTTCCAAGAGAAACTAACTTACTTTAAACATGTTAAGTAAATCTTAATTTCATATGATATTTATGAGCGTGTATATATTATGTATACAACATATATTCATGTATGCGTAAATGTGATGTATCATTACTAACAAGTTAAAAAGGAAAATAAAAATAACTTAGTAATTCTTAAAACATGCACATTTTAAATGACAGAAAAATAATAATGTATAAATAACTTTTAATTTCAGTAAAAGAAGAAGCATATTGCATGAAATTCAAATATTTTTTTATATAAATCAAAATGACAATTTTTTTCTGAAATTACTGTGCACGAGATGATTCTCCTGTTTTTTTGGCATGTACTTACATTATTCATCGATGTTATAATGATAAGTAAATAGTAAATGTTGCCGTAATTGTAATATCTTTGTAGTCCACTCTCAATGTTACATATTCAAATTTAATCGACTAACAAGGAAAATGTCATACAAAATTATAATAATGTAACTCATTCCATCTTTTGTTTTCTCTCCCATACAAATACACAACACAAAATAACGAACTTTTAAAATATCTTTCAATGAACATTTCACATTAAAAACGTGAGCACAATTTTTCTTATTATGAAATTATATTGCATTAGATGAATCTCCAACCTTTTCATATGCACATATATTCATCATCATAGATTGACAAATAAGTGTAAATATTGCAATAACAGTAATATTTTTATAAAATCAATTTTAGTTTCAATGCGGAGAAGTTGATATACAGTAGCCAATTCTAATTTTTTATAAATAACCTTGATAATCATTTTCGATAATCATATACGCCCTCCGTTCCTTTTTATATATTATTACTTTTTATAAATAGTTGATCCATAATACTTGTCATTTCATAAAATCAATGTATAAATTATCATGTTCTTCCTATTATACCCTTGATAGAGTAGTTAATTAGTTTTGAAAATATATACTTTGACCAACCTAGGAAAACTAATAAGTAATTAATATTCACTGAAGTACTTCATACATTGATTAATTACTTCCTCTATTCACTATTCTATAAAATCTCATTTTGAAAAAGAAATCTCAACAAACAAATTACAAATAAAAGATGGAGAAAAAATAAAAAATAATCTTGAAAGTTAAAGCTTAACAATTTTAGATCAATTGGTGAAAAATTTGGCTCCAAAAATAAACTCAAAAATTTAAATAGTCATCCAAATGCATTTTAATTTTTGAATACTAGCATATTCATTATTTATTAAAAAGTTGACTTAAGAAAACATTAAATAAGGATATAAGAATAAAATTACTTAATTTCTTAATGCAAATACAATCTAAAAAGGTGACAAAAAAAGAACGGAGAATAGTTCAATTGGTATTAAAATCTTTAACATTACCATCAATTCTTTCCTTTGTTGTCTTTATTGTTTAAAATTTTTGTGCATATAAAAAATTATTTGACTCCTAAAAGTATGAAATCATATTTCTTAAAAAAATACTTACAAAAATTAGAGTATCATGTGAATCTACAAAATTGAAACATAACATCTCCTTCCCCTCCATATAAATACGCCGTGCATCTCAGCTGCGGCGGGAAACGCCACTCTCCCTTAATCCGCCGTTCTATCGAACCCTAGAAACCCAAATTCCAGTTCCAATTCAGTTAAAAATCTATCCTTTTTGACGGAATCGGAGAGAAAAATCAAACTGATTTGGTTTTGTGTATCTTTTTGCTCAATTCCATGGCGTTTCCGTTAACTGCTTCAACTCTTTCACCCAATGAAGATACGAAAGCTAAGCAGTTGTTGGAAGAGGAGGAACGAAATCAGCAGGTGGATGAAGAGGACGATGATCGAGAGAGAGTTACTCCTTTGAGATATGTCCCATTGTGCGATGTGTACTCCGCTACTTCCCCTTACGTGGGTGCAAGTGGGTCGAAAAAAGTTAAAGCTGCTCGCAAAATCCTCCCACATTTGGAGACCGACGATCACCCCAAGCATTCGCAAACGCAGCACATTTCTTCAATGTCTGGAAGGGAACTCCCTATTATTCACTTCTACACTCGCCGTCGCAAAAGGAAACGACATGAACCTTCTTTTTACGACTCGTTAATCTCTCGATCGGTGAAATTAGCTAATTGCAACGGTGACAGGGAAAATGGGGTAGATGACGGTGAAGGAAATGAAGTGGGTGTAAAATTTAAGGAGAATCAGAGGAGAAAGGAGCGTTATTCAAAGCTTTTTGCTCCGCAGATGAAATTAGGGAATTTCTCCAATGGAATTATAGAAGACGAGGGAAAAGATGATGAAATGGTTATAAAGAACAAGCAGAAGCGAAAAGTGGGCAATTCAAATCAAGTTCCTCACCCGAAAAAATTAGCGAATATCTTCAATGGAAATAGAGAAGAAGAGAGTGAAGACAAGGAAAATCTTATAAGGAGTAGGGATAAGCAGAAGAGGAACGTCGGAGATTTGAAGCTAGTTTCTCACTCTGTCAAATTAGCCAATTCTCCCAAGGGAAACAGAGTAGAAGAGGGGGAAACTGAGGATGGAGAAGAGGAAGTGGTTATAAAGAATAAGGAGAAGGTGGAAAATTTAGAAGTAGTGAATTTGTGTGTCGAGAGTAAGCGGGACGACCAGGGAGAAGATGATGGAGTAGTGGTTGTGAAACATATTAAGAAGGAGAAGAAGAGGAGTAAGGTGGTTAATTCAGAGCTGGAAAATTTGGGGGTAGAAGCTAATGTAATTAGTCTTTTCGATGAATCTTGTTCGAGAGGAACTCGAAATAGTGCTGGTAAAAATAAAATCGACACCAATCATGGTAACAATTCCAAAGAATTTAACTCAATGGGTAACATGAAGGAGCGAAAAGAAAATTGTATTTTGGGGAATAGCTTGAATAACAAAAGCTTAAGGTCAATTCGGACCAAGAAATGGGTTTGGTACATTTTTTTTCCCTGCTCAATTTCGTGTTTTGTATACGTGTGTTATCATGAATAGAAGTGTTTTTTTGTGTGTAATACAGGCTGAGTTTTGAAGGAGTTGATCCCAAGAAATTTATTGGGCTACAATGTAAGGTGTGAAATGATCAAACTTGGAATAATTAGAATTTACTACGTACCTTTGTTATTATCAGTTTAAACAACTAATTGAGGAGTCTTATGTCATAGGCGTATTGGCCATTAGATGCTGTTTGGTACACTGGTCGCATAATTGGGTACAACTCAGAGACTGAACGACATCATGTAATTGATTTTATGGTTCCTTTTTATATAAATTATGTTTGATCTTTTGATGGTCGAGTGTATGAAACATGTTCCGTGTTCGAGTCTATTGCAGGTGAAATATGTAGATGGGGATGAAGAAGATCTGCTTTTATCAAATGAAAGGATCAAGTTTTCTGTTACAATTGAGGAAATGAATCGTCTGAAGTTGAGACCACGCGATACGAGTCCTGAAACTGATGTAATCGGTGTTGATGAGATGATTGTATTAGCTGCTAGTTTGGCTGATTGTGAAGCTCTTGAGCCCGGAGATATTATATGGGCCAAGCTGACTGGTAAATTATGGCTTCCCTTTTCTACTTCTGACTATTCATCAGGTCTGATTTGTAACTTTATGACATCCACTCGTGGTTATACACAAATTAGTTAGCAGCCGGAGCTCTCAAAGAAGAATCAATAACAAAGATACAATCTGTTTACCAACTTAATTTTGCATGATTGTTTACTTCCTGGGACAAAATGTGAGATCAAAATCTCTCAAATGTAGCAACTATCTGGTTTTTCATTGATTTTATTTGTCAATACAGGTCATGCCATGTGGCCTGCCATTGTTCTAGATGAATCTCGTGCTGGTGGGTGTAAAGGTCTAAACAAAGGTTCAGGGGAAAAATCAGTTCTTGTGCAGTTTTTTGGCACCCATGATTTTGCTAGGTGTGTTAATTGGAAGTTTATTGTGGATCTAATTGGAGTTCTATTTACCATTTAAGCAGCAATATGCTCAGCTTTTCCTTGTGGGCTTATGAAACTTTGTTATTGGATTTCAGGGTCAAGTTAAAGCAAGTTATCTCTTTCTTAAGAGGGCTTCTTTCTTCCTTTCACCTCAAGTGCAAAAAGCCAAAATTTATTCAAAGTTTGGAGGAAGCAAAAATGTGAGCCTTGTCGATCTGAGTTCATTATTTTGTATCATTCTTTGTTACATCACTGAGATAAAATGTTTCTCATATCCTATTTTAGTAGTTTTCCCTCTTTCAGGCCTTTTGCTAGATTTTGTTGATCTTTCCCATATTATGACTGTCCATACTTGAATTGGGGAAAAACTTGTAGAAATAATTCTCTCAATACATAGACTGTATTCCTTTCCAGTGAAAGCTTTGATGATTATAGCTGTGGTAGCACTGGTTGTAATTTTTGCATTGTTTGGACCTTTTTTTTTGATGACCGTGGTGGGCCAGCTTTTGCGCACCTCGACTAATTCCATGGGATACTTCCCACCTCCCCCAGCATCAAGTATGAGGTAACTTTGACCAGTTAGGCTACCAATGCTAGGATAGATTGGAAGAATCACCTAGTGTTTTTTGTCTCCGGTAGGATTTGAACATGTGACCTCATGACTCCGAACCACTTCATTAACCACTAGTCCACACCCTTGGGTGCCATTTTTTAATCCTTCTTTCTCACACACATTGAACTTTATGGGCCCAGTATACACTATTCAACATGATCTTAGATCTTAAGGTATCTAATTGGTATATGGATAGTATTATTCTTTAAATAAAGTGAAGCCATATAATTGAATATGTTTCTCGCTAGAATAGTTAGGTGTGAGTATAGGATTTTGGTCTTAGTCCAACCTTGATCTCAGCTCAACATAGCAACCCAAAACAACAAACAAACAACAACATACCCAGTATAAACCCACAAATGGGGTCTTGGGAGGGTAGGATATACACAACCTTACCCCTACTTTTGTAGGATAGAGAGACATTTCCGATAGATCCCTGACTCAAGAGCTCAACATAGCAACCCACTTGTACCAATTTTCAGATGCGTGTGTTATATAATTTCCTTCTGTCCTTAAGAATGTATTAGAATTCCAGTCAAAACATTGTGATCACGTGCATCGTACTTGGAAAAACAAAATGTAATAGCACCTACACTTTTGGTGTTCTATTCTGGATTCCTTAAAAAATTAAGATTCCCTAGGCCCAATGTCATACATTTCTGATGACTATGATGGTTTACAGAAATCTGCCCCAGGTTCACTGCAGTGGCAGTTTGTGGTAGGGTAGCTTGCTGCTATATCAATTTCCTGCAGGCCTTTGGCCTTTTTGGTTCTTCAACTTTAGACTGCTGCTCTTCTGATAAACCAGGCAGTGCAACTGCTTGCACCTTATGAATTTTGTTTTTAACAGTTCTTCGTAAAAAAATTATTTGACCTTAAAATTACACCCTCCCGAGCATCCCTATTTAATCAGAACCCTGGGAAGAAAGATTCTTTCCTGTTTGTTGAACACATTATTATTCGTTTCCATCTCCTTAAGTTCTCCTGCAAAGTAGATATGTTACACCCATTCAGACCCAAAATCTACTCTAGAATCATTATTTTCCTCAGCTTATGGAGTTCAAGGGTTCCTTTTGTCCTTCATGAAGCATGCTGTCTTATAAATCAAAGTTGTGATTGAAGTTTAGAGATTTGTTCTGCCTTTTCCTTTCTTCTGGTTGCAAAGAAGTTTCCTTTTACCTTCCCAGCTGAGGCACAAATACTAGGTGCTTTCTTCCCATTTGTTCAAGCTTTGATTAACAATGTTACCCAGTTCTTCTGCTGGTGGGGATAACAAGTACCTCGTGGAATTAGTCTCGACAAGCTGGCTCGTACACCACAGTTAGTTTTTGATCAAGAAAGTCCCTTTTCCCTGTATATATGGTGATGCTGCTTTTATGTGTGGTTGTGTATTTCGGCTGTTCTGACCTAATATTATCTTGGTTGCTATGTTTGTACTGATTTCATACTTCTAACTTTCTTGATCAGGTATCTCTCTGAACAAAAGCTTTCAAAGGGGATGCTGTGGTTGCAGAATAGTATCAATGCAGATAATAATACTGAAAACGAAGAAAATGAAGGCAGTTCTGATTCAGAGGATGAGGGGTTGAGGAGAAAGCTTGAAGAAGTCAGAAGTTGCCCATTTGAATTGGGGGACTTGAAAATAGTTAGCCTTGGTATTTTCTTTTTTCAAATCTAAGATAAATACTGATTAGAGAGCAAAAAGAATGCCATAATATTCTATTGAAACACCAAAGTGCTGTGGTCTTCATTTTTTTTTTCTGTTTTGACGAGTAACATTCCCTATTCTCATAACTTAAGTTGATGTTCTCTGCTCACTTAATGAATAACTGTGATATATCAATTCTTCAATATGCAAATGTCTTATTCAGGAAAAATAGTAGAAGATTCGGAGCTCTTTCGAGATGAGGAATTTATCTGGCCAGAAGGTTATACTGCTGTGAGGAAGTTGCCATCAGTAACAGGTAACTGTTCTCTATTTCTGCTGTGCCTTTGTTTGAATTTAGTGGTATAAAATTGATCATTTCTTTTACTCCCTAATTGAGCCAGATCCCGGTGTACGTGTATCATATAAGATGGAGGTACTGAGAGATCCTGATTTCAGGACACGACCTTTATTTAGAGTTACATCGGATAGTCAAGAACAGGTATTCTGCAATTCAATGATGTCAAGTGAAGTTTTTATTTTTCTGTATTCTGCAATTCGATGATGTCGAATCAAGTTCTTATTTTTCTCTTTAATTACTTCGGTTGCTCACCTGTATGTTATATACTCCTTTGATTATAATTCAGTTTTTGAATGCTGTAAAGTTCCGTGGTCTCTTATCTGTCTTACTAAGACACTGACTATATTATCTCACGTTTAATATTATAGCTCACGTTTAAAACAGTGGGTTCCTTGTTCAGATTGTGGATATCCTTTCATGAAAAACTTATGCTCCATAGCTTTTGAGAGGAACTGTTCTTTTTCACTTTTTGCCGAGAAATATTGTGTTAAACAAACTAGTGCTTGTGATCTTTAAGCATTGGACAAAGGTTATCCTTGGATGTAATTAAGAACTAACTGAGCTATTGAAGCTCATTAAGATTTTCAGTTAGATGGAAATGACACAACAACAACTTACTTACCAAATGGTTGTGGAGATACAATTTGGAAGATCAAGCTCTATGGAAGGAACTCATTCAACACAAGTATGGTTAGGGAGGTCAAAGGTGTTTAGAGGAAGTGACAGAAACATATGGTGTGGGAGTATGGAGGACTATAAGAAACCTATGTCTGGCTTTCAAAGACAATGTAAGGATAAAGGTTGGCCAAGGGAATAAGGCTTTGTTTTGGAAAGAAGACTGGACTAGTCAAGGGTCCTTGGAAAATTTATTTCCTGGGCTGTTTTCCATTTGCCTGAATCCGGATTGCAAAATACAAGAGATTTGGTCTCCACAAGGATGGAATTTGCTTTTTAGGAGATTTCTTAATGACTGGGAAATAGAGTGGGTATCAATTCTCTGTGAATAGAATGTATAAAAAGGATCTAGCCACAATTGCCCATGGAGTGCTATATGGAAGAGTGTAGCCCCTTCTAAGGTGAAGTGTTTCACTTGGTTGGTAACCAGTAGAGCTTGCCTGACACATGATAAACTTCAGAAGAGGGGAAGAATTATTGCCTCAAGATGTTATTTTGTAAAGAGGCTCTAGAAACCAACAATCACCTGTTCCTCCACTGCAAAGTAACAACACAAATATGGGCTCTATTCCCAATTAGCTAGTCTAAATTGGATTATGCCAGAACATACAACAGACCTACTAAGTTGTTGGGTCAGAAGGGGAGGTAGCACGAGCCAGAGGAGGTGGTGGAGAACTGTACTTGCTTGTATCTGGTGGATCGTTTGGAAGGATTGAAATCAGAGAATTTCTGTAGGGAAAGAAGGCACTATAGAGAAGATTAAGTGGAAAGTAATCACCACTTTAGGTTTTTGGTGTAAAGAAATGAACATAGAAGAAGAAATTCAACTAGTGGATTTCATAGGAGCTTTGTAAGTAGTCTTGTTTTTTTTTTGTTTCTATGTATCTAACACTTTTGGAGGTGACCAACATAGCCCTTAATGCCGAGGAATACAAAATTACCAGTTTAAAAAAAAAAGAGGGTAAATCAAAACTACTTGTAAAAGAAAGGGTAAATAAAAAACCAAACTAAAGTTTTCAAGGTGGTCATAAAACCAGATAAATTGCATTGAACTATGATATGCTCATTATGTTGAAACTATTTTTGTGTGATAAGATGGATATCTGAAGAGCAAAATAGGGTCAACCACACTCTAAGATGAAGTAAAGGAATGCGCACAAGCTGGTTCGAACGCCATGGTGATAAAGAAATGATTAAGGTGAAGGACTACACGATGGAGGATAAGACGAGATGGATTGCAACAACAACAACATACTAGTGGAATCCCATAAGTGGGGTCTAGCGAGGGTAGAATGTACGCAAGCCTTACCCTGGCTTTTGTGTGGCAGAGAGGCTATTTCTGAAAGATCCTCAGTTCAAAAGAGAAAAGAAGAAAAGGAAAGAATTGGAAAGGAAGGAAGAGAGGAAAAAAGAACACGAAGAATGGATGCACGGAGAAAATATATGACAACATATACAGCAAGATATAGAGCAAATGAGATAGTAAAACACATCACAAAATTAAAAGTTATGCAAATACTAAACAATACTACTATTATGGAGAACTGTAGGGGAGGCTGCTCCCCTTCCTATCCTACCTAAAATGTGACATTACTCAGCTACCTACTAACCTTCTATCTCAACCTTCGGCCTCTATGTGCCTATCCCAACATAAGACAAGATGAGTTACATTCCATTAAAATGTCAATTACGGATCTCAAGCACTTTGAGATCTCATAGGAATATCTGGAGAAGAGCATGAGTTCTTACTTTGTGTTCAATTTAGATATTCCAGTTGAATGCTTAAACCTGTATTTTGTCTCCCCCCTATCCGTATGGAGTAATAAATTTATTTATCTGGGTTGTACACTTCTCATACGCAAGCGTTTTAAAAGAGTAGAGAATCTAATCGAAGATATGACTCTCTACAAGTAGCACATTATTATCTCACGGAGGCTTAAAAGTTAAAACCATATTTTTTGGGTGAGGTAAAACAATTTTCTTGATGATGGGAAGAAAAACTCATGTTTACAAGTGATGTATCAAAAAATAGAGAATTCACAAAGAATATGATTCTCTGTGAAAGACACCCCAAAATTTACACAAACTAGATTCTCACCGGTGCACCAATAAGAAATAATAGACAAGAACATATTACCTCAATTATAAAACTAGTAATTACTGCATTTCAAGCGGTTATTAAAATAGATAAATGAATTTTTTAAAGTTCTCTTTATAATTTTAATTCTATAAATTGTGATACATTATGTTTTTTTTTTTTGGTTAGCTCTAACATTTCTCATATAATTTGTTTCACAAAAGAAAAATCTTGAAAGAAAAAAAATGATATTAAGACTACATCAATATTATACATAATAACTTTACATATACAATCACTCGGTGGCATAGTTTTTTTGTTTTTGTTGTATAAGTAACAAATATCAATAATAAAGATACATATGGCAATTTTTTGTTGATTATAGTCATAAAATTATGAAGCCTTTTTCTTGGATAAATTAGTTAATGTTTAAATCACCATATACATTTCTGTAGCCACCATGTGTTGTTGTACTTCTTCATTGAATCATCTTCAATAATTTACAACAAAATTATTCATTTACTTCTCCATTACTAAAAGGAAAAAAAAGGAAATTTTACTCTCTTTAATCAAATTCATATATAATCTAAGATTATAAAAACAATCTTATAAGAAGACTGGTAGAAAAATATAGAGAAAGGAAGAGAGACCTACACATGGTATTCATTGACCTCGAAAAGGCCTATGACAAAGTACCGAGGAAGGTCCTATGGAGGTGCTTGGAGGCTAAAGGTGTCCCGATGATTTATATTAGGGCGATAAAGGACATGTATGGTGGA
>JAJOOR010012888.1:0-25906 GCA_036250505.1 Solanum acaule
CGGGGACGTTGCTCATGATCTTTTGCTATGTATAAGACTTTTTCTTTTTAGTTATGTTTTGACTATGAGGGTGAGCCCGGTGGTTTGTCTTGGCCCCCGCTAAGTACTCATGTTTAGAGGTGGTGTTGGACAAGTTGTGTTTTATGCTTGAGCTTGACTCATCTATGGTATTTATGTATCATTCCTTTATTTTTTCTTGCTCCCTTAGTCCCGATTTCCCCTTGATTATGCTTATCGCTTATGGTCATTTTAATTGCTTCCGCGACCAAGGATGTGTAATGATATGTTATGAGGCTTGTTTGGGGTTCCTTCGGATTCCCCATTCGCCGGTCACGTCTAGGCCCTAGGCTTGGGTCGTGACACATCCTTTGCACTTGCAGCAAGCGCAAAACTTTCCATGTTAGAAACATCCAGCGAAAACATCTTGTTTGGCGTCACAGTGATGCGAATCTTTTTGCCAGACTTCTTTTTTGTAATGACACAAGCATCGTCATCAAACCAAAGAGAATACCCATCCGACATTAGTTGTCCAACACTCAACAAATTGTATCCTAAATCAGGTACAAATTAAACGTTGTCCAACATTTTTACTTTGTCTTGAACACCCATTTCAAACCAATTGCATTTTTGTCTTCTGGTAATTCCACCATCTCCCATGTGCCATTCTTTTCTATAGATTTCATTTCTTCTAACATCGCTCTCCGCCACTCTTCCTTTTCAGTTGCTTCTTCATAATGTGTTGGATCTGAAATAGCAAAAGAAAATTGACAAATTGTATACATGTCATTGGCGTACTTGGGGTTCGACTTTTTAAGCCTTGTTGATCTTCTTAATGGAATTGGTCCATCTAAAGACTCTTCAAGAGTAGTAGATGAAGAGTTTCTGCTCCCTGAAGTTGAAGAAAATGAATCTAGAGAAGTGGTACTAGAACCGGCTGCTGTAGGTGTAAGAGTTGGCTGCTGAATTGCATCAAAAGTGATTCCAGTGGGCATAAGAATCTGCTCTTGCATCTTATCGTTGGTTCCACTCCAATTCCAGCTTACCATTTCATCAAATACTACACCCCTTCTAATTAAAGTGTGTTTTTATTGGTTACTGCACACAATTTAAAGCATATAGACTATATAACCCTCTTAGTAGAAAGTCCAAGGAGTTTAATCTCTTTTGTGAGGAAAATGACATTCATAGGGAGCTGACAACACCTTTTACTCCGGAGCAAAATGGTGTTGCTGAGCGAAAAAATTGCACTGTTATGGAGATGGTAAGAAGCATGTTACAAGTGAAGGGAGTTCCGAATCAATTTTGGGCTGAGGCTGTAGCGACATCAGTCCATTTATTGAGTATGTCTCCAACAAAGGATGTGATGTATCAAACTCCATTTGAAGCTTGGAAGGGTAGAAACCCAACTATAAATTATTTAAGAATTTTTGGTTGTATTGCTTATGCTTTGGTAAATTTCCAATTTCGTCATAAGTTGGACGAAAAATCTGAAAAATGTGTTTTTATTGGTTACTGCACACAATCTAAAGCATACAAGACTGTATAACCTCTTAGTATAAAGATTTTAATTAGAAGGGATGTAGTATTTGATGAAATGGCAAGCTGGAATTGGAGTGGAAGCAACGATAAGATGCAAGAGCAGATTCCTATGCCCATTGGAATCACTTTTGATGCAATTCAACAGCCAACTCCTACAGCTACAACATCCGATTCTAGTACCACTTCTCTAGATTCATTTTCTTCAATTTCAGGGAGCACAAACTCTTCATCTACTACTCTTGAAGAGTCTTCAGATGGGTCAATTCCATTAAGAAGATCAACAAGGCTTAAAAAGTCGAACCCCAAGTACGCCAATGACATGTATACAACTTGTCAATTTTCTTTTGCTATTTCAGATCCTACACATTATGAAGAAGCAGTTGAAAAGGAAGAGTGGCGGAGAGCGATGTTAGAAGAAATGAAATATATCAAAAAGAATGGCATATGGGAGATGGTGGAATTACCAGAAGACAAAAATGCAATTGGTTTGAAATGGGTGTTCAAGACAAAGTTTGCAGCGGATGGGAGCCTGCAGAAGCATAAAGCTCGTCTTGTGGCAAAATGATATGCGCAACAATATGGTATTGATTTTGAAGAAACACTTTCTCCGGTTGTTCGATTTGAAACTGTTAGACTTATTCTAACATTGGCTGCACAGTCACAATGGAGACCTACAATAAGAGGTTTACGTAGCACAACCAGAAGGTTTCATAAAGAAGGGAGATGAAACAAAGGTCTACAAACTAAAAAAGGCATTGTATGGTTTGAAGTAAGCCCCTCGAGCATGGTATAGCAAAATTGATGGGTATTTTCAGAGAAAGGGAAATATGAGAAGTGAGAATGAACCCACATTGTATGTAAAGAAGAAAGGTAATGATTTCATCATTGTTTGCCTTTATGTTGATGATATCATTTATTCTAGCTCTTCTATTTCTCTGGTGGATGAATTTAAGTCTCAAATGATGAATCGTTTGCGATGTCAAATATAGGGTTATTACATTATTTTCTTGGCTTTGAAGTCCATCAAGCTGAAGATGGAATATTTCTTTGTTGTGAAAATATGCCAAGGACCTTCTCACTAAGTTTGGTTTGCTTAATTGCAAGCCTACTGCTACACCTATGAATGTTGGTGAAAATCTGCAGCTTAAGGATGAAGCAGAGATGGACGATGATAGAAGTTTCAGAAGCATAGTTGAAGGTTTAATTTACCTAACCCATACTCGCCCCGATATTGCATTCTCTATTGGTGTTATATCCAGGTTTAGGAAACAACCTTCAAAGGTTCATTTTGGAGCAGCGAAAAAAGTTCTTCGTTATGTTGCTGGAAGTATGGACTATGGAATTTGGTATTCACAAGTTTCTAACTTCAGATTATGTGGGTTCATTGATAGTGACTATGCTGGTTCATTGGATGATAGACGAAGCATTTCAACACATATTTTAACTCTTGGGTCAGGAGTAATAAATTGGAGCTCAAAGAAGCAAGCTACAACAACCTTATCCACCTTTGAAGCTGAGTACATTGCAGCTACTTCAGCCGCTTGCCAAGCTATTTGGCTAAGAAGGATGTTAGCAGAACTTCAGCATAAGCAAGAAAGTGCAACAGAGATATACTGCGACAACAAAACATCAATCTCCATGACAAAGAATCCAAATTTTCATAGTAGAACGAAACACATTAATGTTCGCTTCCATTTCATTCGTGATTTGGTTGCAAAGGAGGAGATTGTATTGAAGCATTGCAGCACTCATAAGCAATTGGTTGATATATTGACGAAGTCGTTGGCAGCAGACAAGTTTATCTATTTGAGGGCTTTGCTTGGTGTCTGTAGCTTTGAATCGAGGGGGAATATTGAAGACTGATTCAAAGTATGACCTGGTCAATTAAGTTTGTTAGTAGTGTCCTATATTCTAGGGCTAGTTGTTAGCAAATATGTTGATCATGGTGCAGTACTTTTTAGTTGTGTTTTGGTTAGTAATTAGTTGTTTAGTTAATGGAAGTAGTGGTCATTTAGTGACTTAGTAGTTTGTTATTTTTAAGTCTATATAAAGCTGTACTTTCCTGTGATTTCATCTACTGAAAAATAGAAAAGACTTCAGCATACTATTCTCTGTTTCTTCTTAAAGTTTTCCTGCCTATTTACTCCAACAAAGTTAGTTAAAAAAATTCTCCCAATCTTGTAATAAAATATTAAACTTGACTTAACAATTTTAATTAAGTTTTTCCTTGTGAATAATCAACTTTTCTTATCACAAAATTAGGAAACTTGAATTAACTATTTCTGTAATGAAAGGAAATAGGAAAAAGTTGGGAGAGTTGACAAAATAGCCACTCTCAAAACTTAATTGAACATTTAGACAGAAGTCTTCAAAAGTTGGTACTTTAGACACTAAATATGACATCACTCATTATTCTTCCAAAATATGCAAGACCAACTCTAAAGTTTTTAATATTACACTTTAGTTCTCCCACCTCTTTCAATAATTTTTTATTTTTTCCCATCATTATTTTCAGATTTAAAAATAATCAAAAAAGAAAATATTATTCAAGCCCAAAAAACCTCTCATTTTTCAGTCGTTTTTCACCTACTTTTATCGATTCAGATGATTTTTCCAAGAGAAATCTTCCTCCTCACAACTGAAAATCTCCATTCTTGCTCATTGCCTCTATTGTTATTCCATTTTTTTTAAAAAAAAATTGTAAAAATTATTTTTACACCATTTTTAGTAGCTTGAAAATTCCACCCAATACCTCATTAGTAGATAGATTTCATAGTTTAGAAGCCCTACTAATACATTTCTCCATTCCAGAGCTAGCAGAGTATCTATTACATCCGATTTCATTTATTGACATTTTTATTTGGAGAATTTCATACCAATCCTTACCCAGTTATAGATCGACACCGTAATCTAGGATCGATCATTGTGGTCGATAATGACAGTAGTTGCAATAATTATTGTTAATGGTGATTATATCGATGTGTGTGGGAGGAGATTCCTAAATGTTTGATTTGAAAATTATCTAGTAATGTGAAAGTGGTCATCCCATTTCATCGCAATAATTTATACACGACATGATTCGAATCGTAATTGAGATGTGGGAAATTAGCTTGCGAGCCAAGCGATGTTATGATTATCTATCTAATGAATGCAAGGGAAAAAATACATCCCACATTCATAAAAAATGACAATCAAGTGTCCCTTTACATGTTGGATGTCACTGCCGATTGCACTAGGCCAATATTGAAAATAAATATCGTCGTGAGGTCTTTGGTGGCCCCCTCACCACACCCTACAATCGATGACGATGATTCGATTGAAGATAAAAGTTTGGGTGATCATTGATATGGATGGTCATCCCAATGGAATTGAAAGATCCTGAATTGTTTCAAGAAAAGTGACGAAAATGTCGGTCAGATCATAACTCAACCGCAGCTTCTCCGATGGAACTAATTTTCAAATAGAACAAACATTTAGCAGCAAGAATGAGTTGAAAATGTTATTAGACCAAGCATCGATGATGAATTCTTTTGATTATGCTGCGTTGAAGAATTGTAGTAAATGGTTCAAGGTGAAATGTGTATCCCCTGATTGTGTCTGGATACTGCGGGCGAGGAAGTATGAATGCTCGACCATCTTTTTCATCTATATATATATATATGTTGGTTATCACACCTGCGGTGTCGAACATGTCACGCACAACCATAAGGAAATCTCAATCAAAGTCATTATGTCGCATTATGTGAAATCTGTATCGAAACGGCAAGGGACCAGACACTAAAGAAATTCAGAGAATTGTTTTTAAAGAATTTCATTATAGTTTAAGCATCTACGAGTACTATTCACCTGTGCATAAAGTTGATGTCTGTCTCCTTGCATACTCAAAATCAATTAATGTTATCCTTGTAGAGTTCGAATAGTGTGTGCCACATGAATTGTTAGATGCAAATATTCTTTCACCCTTGTCGATACCAAGCTCGGAAGAAAGAAAGAAAATGTATTAAGGATGTTGATGAGACTTTCAAGACCAAGAAGAAGAATAAGTATTTAGTGTGTAATAGATCCGCACACAAGAGAACCACATGTAAAACAAGAAATTTTAGATAGGCTTGTTCCACTTTGTTTTTGTAACTCGAGGTAATGTGTATAATTTGAGACTCTGCAGTTTGGTATAATTAATAGCATGTTAATCTTATCGTCTTTGCTCCCTTTCTATAATTAATAGACTAAAACATAGTATATATATATTGTACATACTGTTTATTTGATTTATGTACTACTTACTACATAATGTATTGAAAATTTCTATTCGATTAGATCAATTTATATGAAAAGTTAAGTTACGTTTTTTTAATCTAACATTTTCTTTTTGGCATAAAAATAAGTTGACCCAAGTTTTCATGGTAACAGTTTAACATTTTTTTGATATTTTTTATAAACAATTTAACAAGAGTTCAAAAATTTTATCAAGTTTTTCCTTGTGAAAGTTTAACTTTTCTTGTTACAGACTTCGAAAATTTGAATTAATTTTCTTTTCTAATAATTTTTTTTGGAAAACGTTGATAAATGAAAAGTTAAATTAACTTTCTTTAGTTTAGCTTCTTTTTGTAATTACAAAAAAGTGAAGTCAAGTTTTCAATTTTTTCATAGTAAAAGTTTTTGTTTTTCCCCCTAATTTTGCAATAAAAAGTTTAACATGAGTTAACATTTTTTATTAATTTCTATTGGTGAAAGTTTTAACTTTTTTAAATAACAAAATTAGGAAACTTGAGTTAATTTTTTTATTTATTTTTGTAATGACAAATTTGGAAAAACTTAACCAATGAAAAGTTTGTTTAACTTAACTCCTTTTTTTTTGTAATAAAGAAAGTTAACCCGAGAATTTTCATTGTAAAAGTTTAAACCTTTTCTTGTTCTATAATTTTTAAAATAATTATATTAAAAATGGCATGCTGTTTTTTTGGACTTGCATAGCTCATACTTTAACTGAGTTATGTAATTTAATAAATAAATAAAAAATAAAAAATAAAAACTCGAGTAATGGGGTTTAACGAGGGTGGGGGTTAGCTTTTTTCTAGATAGCGTAGGAAATTCTTGCGCTAATAGCAATAAATTAACTTTCTTTTGCCCATTAATACACAAATCATCCTAACTATATTATAAATTTTTAATAGGAAAATCACAAAACTTTCTCTCTACTATACCAATGTGGAGTTACGGACAAATTTGAACATTTTCCCTAATTAATATTCTCTCCGTTTGAAAAAGAATGACTTACTTTTTTTTTAGTCGGTTAAAAAAGAATGACCCCTTTTCTTTTCTGACAACACTTTAATTTCAACTTTACACGTAACATGTTTAAGTCCATAAGATTAAATGACATTTTTGTATATTTGACATAACTTTAATTTAAGACCAAAATATTGAAAAATCTTCTTTATTTTCTTAATCTTCGTGTCAAGTCAAACTATATCATTCTTTTTGAAACGGAGCAACTGGGAAATTTTTTTTAGTGTGTATTGTACATAAATCAAATAGTTAGTTAATTACTAATGAGCTTAAATCTTAATGACGAAGTTGATGAAGCATGCATGCAAAATTAAAGTCGAGTCCAAGCGTAACAATAAACAACTAGTGTTGAGTATTCCCTAAAACCCTCGACCGTTTTAGTTTAGTTTCATATTTAACACTTTTTCATTTGGAGTTTGTTGTTTCTTTAAATTTGGCTTTTCGTTTTCTTCTACAAAACAAATGATATAATTGTGAATTAAGACTTACTTTCTATATAAGATCCATAAGAGATACGTTACGTTACGAGTTGTTACTACAACCATCCATATGGACAAACTCACAAGTTTTGTTGGCCCCCACGCCAAATGCATATAGCTAGTGGTTGTTAATGGAGACAAGGTGAGTTAAAGTAATATGAGAAGAAAAAAACTCACTTTTAATAAGGTAAAGTAAGATAAAGAGAAGGACGAAAAAATGCCTTTGGTGAAATTTGATAGAGCCATGCATGTTTTTTATTTAACGGAAAAAGAGTTAAAAATATATCTTTTAGCTGAGTGAAATTGAACAAAAATGTTCTTAATTGAGACAAGGTAAAGTAACATTAAAAAGTCTCACTTTTTAGTAAGGTAAAGTAAAATAAAGAGAAGGACGAAGAAATGCCTTTGGTGGTACTTGATAGCACCGTGTAGGTCTTTTATTATACGGAAAAGAGTAAAAAATGTCATTAAACTGGGTGAAATTGAACAAAAATGTTTTTAATCGAGACAAGGTAAAGTAATATGAAAAAAGAAGTCACTTTTTAGTAAGGTAAAGTAAGATAAAAGAGAAGGATGAAAAAATGTCTTTGGTGACATTTGATAGCGCCATGCATGTCTTTTATTGAACGGAAAAAAGTCAAAAATATTTTGATACTATGCGAAATTTAACAAAAATGTTCTCTTGTTAAAAGATTAGTTCAAAAATACTCATATCGTTAATAATTTGGTTCAAAAATATTTTCTAGGATTACTTAAGTGGATTAGAAATGTGTTAAGCTCTAACAGTGGTGAACTTCACAAAGCTAAGCTAAGAAGAAGAAGTAAAGTTGTGTATTAGATTTACAGAATGAAAGTGAAAAACATTCTACAATGTATGCTAAGCCAACTATATATAGTGTAGCTATTACAATCATTTAACTAACTAGACTAGTTAGCTTTAACTTAACTATAGTTAGTTATAACTAACTTTTGTAACAACTTTTCTAACAAACTTATAACTGCCATAGCTTCACATTGCTTAACACCCCTCCTCAAGCTGGTGGCTGGAATATGTCTTTTAATCCCAGCTTGGACATACAATGCAAATGTGGAGCTTTCCATAAACCTTTGGTGAGTAGGTCAGCTAGCTGGTCTCTAGTTACACATACTGTGTTTTGATCATCTTTTGTAGTATCTTTTCTCTAACAAAATAACAATCAATGTCAAAGTGTTTAGTTCTTTCATGAAATATAGGATTAGAAGCAATATGGATTGCAACTTTGCTATCACAAAACAGGTCTACTGGCTGCTTTATATTCACTCCTAGCTCCTTGTATAAACCAATTAGCCATGTAATCTCTGCAACTGCTGAATCCATACTTCTGAATTCAGCCTCCGCAGAACTCCTTGCTATTGTTTCTTCCTTCTTTGACTTCCAAGAAACTATAGCATCTCCAAATTTCACAAGATATCATGTAACAGACTTCCTTGTTTGTACACAAGTACCCCAATCAGAGTCACAGTATGTAGTTAACAATTCCGAGCTTTGTGAAGGCATAAGCAACCCCAAACCAGGAGCTATTTTAATGTATTTAACTACCTTGAGTGCTGCTTCCATATGAGACTCTTTTGGAGCATGCATAAACTGGCTCAATACCTGTACTGCAAAGGAAATGTCTACTCTAGTCATGGTTAGATATAACAGCCTCCCCACCAGCCTTTGATACCTCCCAACACCTTTCAAAGGGTTGTCTGTGAGAATAGTATCTGAGTTTTGTATACTTGCATCATACTCAAGAGATGCCAGCCTTGTATTAGGATCTAGTGGTGTATGAATTGACTTTGCACCACTTAACCCCATTTCAGAAATGAGCTCCAAGGTATATTTGTGTTGGTTCATAACATACCCCTCCTTGGACCTAGCAAACTCTATGCCAAGAAAAAACTTCAGCTCACCCATGTTTTTCATCTTGAACTTAAGCCGCAGATCACTCCTAGTCTTGAGAATCAAATAACTGGAACTACCAGTCACTAAGAGATCATCAACATAGACAAGAACCAGAACTATATCAGTGCCAACTGTCCTTGTAAAGAGAGTATAGTCATAATGAATTTGAATAAAGCCTAATTGAACCAAAGCATCAGTCAACTTGAGATTACATTGCCTAGGAGCCTGTTTGAGGCCATAAAGGGACTTATGCAGTTTACAAACTTTGCTAGAGTCCTCCTGCCTACAAAAACTAGGTGGTATGACCATATACACATCTTCAGGAAGGTCACCTTGTAGAAAAGCATTGTGTACATCCATCTGAAAAATAGACCACTATTTTGCAACTTTAACAACAAGAATAGACCTAATAGTGACCATTTTAGCAACTGGAGAGAAAGTCTCAGTGTAGTCTAGGCCTTCTTTTTGACTAAAACCTTTGGCCACCAATCTTGCCTTGTACCTTTCAACAGTACATGAGGCTAAATACTTCACTTTGAATACCCATTTACAGCCAATAGGCTTCTTACAAGGTGGAAGATCAGTAATACTCCATGTGTGATTAGCCTCCAAAGCAGCTATCTCAGCTTGCATAGCTTCAAGCCATTGAGGCTGAGAAGCAGCTTCAGCAAATTATGTAGGCTCTAGAGTGCTGGAATAAGCAGCAAGAGCAGCACCATATGCAGGAGAAAGATTAGCATAGGTTACATGCTCAAAAACATAATACAAACACTTGGACTTAGGTTGATTTGTGAGAAAATCATGCATCTATATAGGAGGATTTGTAGGCCTAGAGGATCTTCTTAAAACAGAAGACTCAGTAGTAGTAGTAGGAGCGGGTAAGACACCAGAAAAAGAACTAACATCAGAAGCTATGTTGTCTAAACCCTCAGAATCTGGAGGAGCACCATTAGGAGAAACTATAGGTGGAACCACTAAGGGAGATGAGGTATCATCTATGAATTGAAGCACATGAAATAAAGGAGAAGAAGAAGACTGCATGTCCATAAAAGGAAATATAGTTTCTTTAAAGATCACATCTCTACTCACAAAGAATGCCTTAGTGTGTAAGTCATAAAGTTTGTAACCTTTTTGTAGGGTGGAGTATCCAACAAACACAATAGGAATTGCTTTTGGGTAAATTTATCAACTTTCCTGACCTTAGTAGCAAATGTCAGACAACCAAACACCTTGAGATGATTAAGAGAAGGACATGTTTTATAGAAAAGATCATAAGGAGTCCTCCCATGAAGTATTGTGGAAGGTAATCTATTGATTAAGTAAGTACTGGTTAAAACACAGTCACCCCAAAAACTTAGAGGTAGTCTAAACTGGAATCTTAATGATCTGACTATGGCTAAAACATGTCTATGCTTCCTTTCCACAATCACATTTTGTTGATGAATATAGGTACATGAGCTCTGATGAAGAATACCCATTGTTTGAAGTAAAGTACTGACTTGTGAATTGAAAAACTCACACACATTGTCAGTCCTCAGTGTTTTAACAGTAGAGCAGAAAACATTATGAACCATGGCAAAGAATGTAGTGAGAGCTACAATGACCTCAGCTTTGGAACTCAATAGTATCAACCAAGTAAACCTGGAGTAATCATCAACTAGAGTGAGGAAATATCTTTTTTCATCATGAGTAGGAACTCTATAAGGGCCCCAAACATCAGCATGTAACAAATGGTAACAAGCACTGGTAGTAGTAGTACTTAAAGGAAAAGACAATCTAGACTGTTTAGCTAAAGGGCATACAATGCATAGTTCAGTACTGCTAGGAGATACATTTTTAAAACAACTGAGAGTTCTTAGGACATACATAGGTACATGACCTAGTCTCTTATACCATAGAGACAAATCTACATTACAAGACATAGTAGAAGAAGCTACATTAACAGCATGGACTTGAGTCTGGGGAGATTTCAATTGAGCTCCTTGAGATTTCAACTGACAATCAGCCTGAACCACATATAGATCATTCTCCAGTCTGCCAGTCCCCCTCACAATCCCACTTGAGAGGTCCTAAAACACACAATAGTCAGGATAAAACAGAACACAACAGTTCAACTCTCTTGTTAGCTTAGGAATAGACAGTAGGTTATAGTGAAATGCAGGAATGTGAAGAACATTAGAGATCTTAGTCCCTCCAAGGACCTGAGATGAACCAATATTGCTGACATGAGCACTTGAACCAGTAGGTAAATGAACCCTGTGAATTGGAGAATCATCTAAGCTAGTGTGCTGAGTTAGCATTCCTAGATTATGTACCATATGATTGGAAGCCCCAGAATCAATTATCCATTTATCATCATCAGTATGCATAGTAGAACTGTGCATCATACCTATAGTTTGCATAGCAGTGTTATTGTGTTTCTTTATATTCTCTTGATATACCATGTGTAAAAGTTGTTGGTACTGCTGAGGAGAAAAAAATGAGGGTGAGGCCGCTGCAGATGTGAGGGCTGCAGGTTAGCCATGAGAGCATGAGAACCACCAGAGGAAATCATTGGTGTGGAAGAATTGCTGTCAGGAGTTGAACCAGAACTGCTTCCATAGAAATTCTGTTGATGATGCAAATATTGTCCAGTACCAGTAGAAACACCTGCAAGGTTAGTTGTAGTACTAGAACCAGTAGAGGTCCTCTTCTTACCCTTCCAATCAGCAGGATACCCATTCAGTTTGTAACAAGTAGCTCTAACATGACCTTTCCAATTATAGTAGTCACAAAAAAAAATGCTATTGTTATTGGCTAATTTCTGATGAGCACCTGATGGAGGATTAAATCCAGGAGAATTAGATCCATTTCTAGGCATATGTCCTCTTCCATTACTAAAGAATGCTGTAGAGTCAGTCAATCCTCCAGAATTAGTTGATGTAATATTGTCACTGCCTATGCCTACTACATTTGATTTTCCTAATATTCTCTGACTTTCCTCAGACATTACTAGAGAATAAGCCTTGTTTATACATGGTGCTGGATCTAGCATCATAATTTGACTCCTACACTGATTGTAGGATTCATTCAAGCCTAAGAGAAACTGCATTAGTCTTTGGGACTCAAAATGGACTGCTTAAGCCTTAGAAACTTCACAAGCAGAGCCAGGATAAGGCATAAGAGAGTCAAATTCCATCCATAATTCTGTAAGTTTTGAAAAATAGCTTGAAACTGACATCATCCCTTGACTAAGTGTAGTAATTTCCTTGTGTAAGTAAAAAATCCTAAATTCATCTACCTTATCAAATCTCTCTTTTAGATCAGTCCACACTTGTTGAGCATTACTAGCATAGACTATACCACTTAGTAACTCTCGACTGACAGGGATCATAATCCATGATAGCACTATAGCACTACATTTTCCCCAAAGATCATGCAAAGCTACATTGAACTTATCCTTGGAACTTTTGCCAATTTTTCTTTACCCTAGAGACATATCTTCATAGATCGACTCCACAAAGAATAATTCTCAGATCCAGTAAGCTAAATTGAAATTAGAGAGCTACCTAGAGTATCAAAAGCCTGTAAGTGCTGAGGATGATGAGAATCCACCATTGTTCCTCCTCCTTGCACCACTGTACCTCCTCCTTGCTCAGATATGATTTCAGAAACATTCACCATCACAAGAGATCAGCTAAAAAAACTTGAATCCTTCACTGCTTCTAGAACAATGCAACAGCTCTGCAGAGAATCTGCAATTGCATCGAAAAACAGAGAGATCAAAGACACCTTACAACTCTGATACAATGTTAAACTCTAACAATGGTGAACTTCACAAAGCTAAGCTAAGAAGAAGAAGTAAAGCTGTGTATTAGATTTACAGAGTGAAAGTGAAAAACATTCTACAATTTATGCTAAGTTTCACTATATATAGTGTAGCAATTACAATCATTTAACTAACTAGACTAATTAGCTTTAACTTAACTATAGTTAGTTATAACTAACTTTTGTAACAACTTTTCTAACAAACTTATAACTGTCATAGCTTCACATTGCTTAACAAAATGCTTTTTTTTCTAATAAACATATCGCTTCTATTTTTTATTTTATTTTTGCTTCTCTTTAGTATTTGATTTATGCGTTAGGTGAAATAGCCGAAGATCTTTTTATCTCATACATTCAGAATATTCTTATATCATAGAAGCTTGTATACATTATTTGGTTGTTATGATTTTTATTTCATTTGAGTAGTTTTATGACATATATATAGGATCTATGATATTCCTTTATCAAATTTTAGACTAAGGAGGGATTAGTGATAAGTTTTGAATATTTGTTTCCAATATAAAGTTAATAAGTCTTACCATTAGATTTTTAAAGAAGATTTTTATAATGTTGCATCACTTGTTACGATTGACTTAAAAGTTATTGTGTACTATTTTGATTTATTGGGAAAACGAATCATTGTTGTATGGGGTAAAAAATGGGTTTGACATCACTACTAAAAATAATGAAAAAATCGTCGGATAAGGTGAGTCTAAAAATTGACATTGTTCATCGATTTTTTTTCGTGCAAAAATTATAATTTCTTAATTATTTTTTTTTTTTAAATCGATACAATCCCTTGGTTTCAATTAATTCCATACAAAATCGATTAACATGATCAGTTTTTGAAGTGTAAACCTGCGGTTGAATATTATAAATAAAAATGATGAAAATATTTTATTAGAACATGTATGGATCGAGTGGTAGAATTTTCCAAATTCCTAAAAAATACTTGGATTCACTTCCAAGTAGGTACATTCTATAGGTATATTTTTGAAAAAACGATGACACTATCAATAGCTAGTGAATATTAATGTGTTATAACAAAGCACAATATTGCTATAACAAATATTTTTTTCTGTGGTCAAAATAAATTCAAATGTACCGTTTTCATGGTAAACACAATATTGCCATAATAATTTATTTTTAATAAACGAGGTTGTTATAAAGAGATTTTAGTTAACGATATAAATGTGACCATGTTACCATTTTTTTTTAACTTTGAACTTTTATTTATCAACTTAAGTTAAAAGTGAGTGAATTCTTTTGAGTTCTAGAGTTTGTGCAGTGTTTGGATTTTTGAAAACATTTCATTTGCTACCACGATGATCTCACCCTCCGATTAGGTGGCCCTTTCTTTACCGTCCGATCACTTGTTACTCTACATTTTTATCTTTACCGATTGGTGTAATCGTTCATTCCTCTTATAGAATTTTACACCTTTGATTCTTTAATGATTCATAAACTTTCAATTTGATCCTTGAATTGTCAAATATATTTAATCTTTAGGCCAAATACATATAGACAACACATTTTAGAGATTGTTTGACTTTTGACTTTTGATTAATAAGTTAAAAGTAATAAATTAAAAATTTTAAGTTATGATTTTAGCTACTTTTAGTATTTTACCTTAAAATCAAATGGTTATAAGCACTTTTTTTAAATTTATCACACAAATGCTTTAAAACACTTAAAAGAAATTAATTCACATAGACTTTGCTTTCAATTTTTATTTTGACACTCATCAACCTTATTTCATTTTTATTTTAATCTTTCAACTTTATTTTTCACCTATCATCTAAGCACGAAAAATATTATTAAATGTAAATTGTTCAGTAAATAACGTCATGTATTTCATTTTTTTGTATGTCATCTTGGTCTTGTGCATTTAAGCCAAATATCCAAAAAGAAATTTATAGTAACTTAGCTCACAATGGATAAAAATAACCTATCTTCAATACAGGTAAAAAGAAAAACAAACTTCGGTTCACTATTAATAAAAATACTAAAATGCGACGAGCTCCGTTGGGTTATCAACATTTTAAAAAAAACAAAAAAATTCGTATCCATTGTTTTTTTCACAAAAATATACAGAAACTATAAATAGCTATTTTTAAAACTCTTTCTTGAATCAACAAACAAATTGATTGAGAAATCAAAATTGATCGATGTGCATCGATTTTTTATTAAAATATTAACAGATTTCTGTCACTCTTTAAAGTGTAAAACTGCAATTGATGAGTATAAATAAATATAATAATAATAAATTATAATATTTTATGTATAAAGAATACATAAAAATGGAATAAGATTAACATTTAGTGCCAATATTTAAAATGGGATAAATTAAAGGGGTTGTCTGTATATTTGGTCTTGTCTCTAAGTTTTTATTTCGTCATACATTTTAAAATTGAAACTTGAGAAATAATTTTAAAATATATATACTTAGATATATATTTGAAAAAAAATTTAAGTATTGTGAATGAAAGTCCCAAAATTCAAAAACTGATCAAGACAATTTTTTAAAACTTGAAAAATATTTAAAACAAATTTTCAAAATTTTATTCAAAATCTATAGTCAAATAAGTATTTTTTTTAAAAAAAATTCAAAAATCTAATTCTAAATATATAGCCAAAACTAGCTTTAATTCATGAACTTGATTGGTTACTACCACTACCAGCATATATATTGTTTTATGAGCTATATAGTTCAAAATTGGTGCATACTTATCAAGACCGGTATGAGCCTAGATTGAGATGCTTTGATTATTATTCCTCGTTTTAAAATAAGTGAATTATTGTGATAATATATTCTTATTAAAAAATTGGATATAAGTTAAATATTATTTTTTATTTTTACTCTTTTAGTTATTTTCAAATTACTCTTAAAATAATATAATTAATTTCAAATAAACTCATAAATATAAATAATTAAATCTCTTTAATCACCTAGCAAATGTAAATAAACGACAAAAATAGAAGAAATTTTCTATAATTCTCTTGAACTTTGAACAATTCACTTCTTTTTTTAAAAAAAAAATATGAAAAAAATTCAACAATTCACTTTTTTTAAATGGAAAAAGTATTTCAATTCGATAAGTAAATATAATACGTGCAATCGATTTGTGAAATGTAAAATACAATCGGTTAATAAATAAATTAATCATTATTATTGGAATTCAGTTCCTAGCAATCTTCTCAATATGCGCTCCCTAGGTCCTTTTTACTTGTTATTTTTGATAAATTAAGAAAAAGATAATATTTTTATCTACTATATCATCAATTTATTTAGAAAATTAATATTTTAAAAAAAAATGAAACCTCTTTTAATGAGTAAATTAATTTAAATTTTTTTTAGCAATTAATAAAAGTAAAATAGTAAATTTACTATATCAATTATATTTTTAATAGATATATTAAGTCAAAGATGAATAAGTAAATAGTGACAGAGCGTATATGAATAAGTAAATAGTAAGAGAGGAAGTATATAACTACATATTCGTAACGGAAGCACTAATTCCAATGTGCTTTTAACGGACAACAATTGTCGAAATTGCGTGAATTTTATGTAAAGGTACCATAAGTGAACAATTCAAGAAGTTTTATGTTGTATATGCTAGATGAATTATCTAAGAGGTACAAGATTAAAAGTAATGAATTACTAAAGGACTACACTGCAAATATCCTTTCCTATAAATTAACACTCACCCCAAGCACAATTTTATCGTCTGTTTCAATTACTTTCACTCAAAAAAAAAAAAAGGAAAAAAATAAGAGTAACAAAAGATGTGTGGAGGTGCAATAATCTCCGATTATGAGCCCGCCGGAAACTTCTACCGGAAACTCTCTGGTCGTGATCTGTGGGCTGAGCTGGACCCTATCTCCGACTACTGGTCCTCTTCCTCCTCATCCTCAACTGTCGGAAAACCTTATTCCGCTCAGTCGCCGGTGACTCATTCCGTCGATAAGCCTAAGAAATCAGATTCCGGCAAATCTAATCAACTCAAAAAAGGTAATACACATATATATGTATGTATCTAACGATTTATTTAGCTTTTTGTACATTACTACCTTTAAATTTATGAAATAAACTGTACTCTATAGAAATGCACGAAATAATATAATATTCCAGTTTTTTTACAATTGAAATTTTTTTGGTAAATCCGATCGAACTTTTTAAAAAGAGTTCAGTGTCAGATAGTAAAAAGTCTTTTTTTTTACCAGAGATTTTATTTAGATTTAATTTTTACTCATAGAGCTAGAAATAAAATATTTACTTTTACTTGTTTATAAAATAATAAGATTTTTTTTTTATGTTTTATCTTTAATATTTATGATTAAACATTTTGGCCATTTACTGGTCATTCTGGCCATCCTTGCTTGATATTTTTTTATTTATTTCCAAAATTATACGTTATTTGAAAAATACACTTTTTATTGTTTTTGAAAAAAAAAACGTTTAAAATTATTGTGAACAGATAAAAATGTCAGGAGGTGATAAAAGAAAGAAAAAATAATTGAAAAATCATTGTGATAAAGAGGGAATAAATGCAATTATAGGCCGTGACAGTCTGCGAATTAAAGTGACCTATGATTTTATAGAACATACCTTCAAATTTTGTGGCTTTTTATTATTTGTAGCTATCTACACGTATATATTAATTCTATCTTTTTATTGCATCAGCCATCAGGATGTTTTTTTTTTGTTTAAACAGCCATCAGGATGTATACAAGAGCTTATTCCAAATTTTTTTTGTAAAAATAAAACTAAATTGTTGCGGCGATGATGTAATTTCTATATTCATATATGTTCTTAAAATAATTAAATCCATATATTACGAGTATTATCCGTCAATTGCGTTTAATTATTTGAACATGTGTTCTGCTTCAATCATTCTATTTTCTTTTTGTCGTTTTCAAATCAATTTTCATGGTTAAACTTATCATAATTCATAACCGATAAAAAAAAAAGATAATCAATAATCATGAAGTAATATTTGATGGAAATAAATTTTATTTGTCTTTTGTGCAAAAAGAAGGAACCCTCTTTCCTTAGAGTAATCAGTTCTCTTACGTTTTAATTCGTTTTTAATATTCCTTTGGTATGTAAATGTTTGAAAATTACTCTTTGGTTATTTTGGTTTGAGAAAAATGTAAGTTATGATATAATAAATATTTTATGTGATTTCTTCAAAAATCTAAAATGTTAATCCAAAATAAATTATTTAATCAGTTTAAGTTCCTAAAATTAATTGATCCTTGATGAGGGAAAATCATAAAATAAATAAATAAAGTAGACATCAATTAATCGCGTGGGCCACTTAATTCATTATATTGATATGACAGACTTTGCTTTAATTCTTGTCAACCACTAAATCACCACTTGTCTATGAAAGCAGAAGCTGTTAGTATTGTACAAATAATGTGATGAAGAAAAGCCATCAATTATTTATTTATAATTAATATGTTGTACTAATTGTGTACATTTATATAAAAAAAATTGTGTATTTGATTTACAGGTAATAAGACTGTGAAGGTTGAGAAGGAGAAGAGTAGTGGACCAAGGCTGAGAAAGAACAAGTACAGAGGAATAAGGCAGAGACCATGGGGAAAATGGGCTGCTGAGATTCGCGATCCTCAGAAGGGTATCCGTGTTTGGCTTGGTACATTCAACACAGCAGAGGATGCTGCCAGAGCCTATGATGAGGCTGCTAAGCGCATTCGTGGTGACAAGGCCAAACTCAACTTTCCAGCCTCATCACCACCTGCTAAGCGACAGTGCACTAGCACTGTCGCTGCTGATCCTCCACCAGCACTACTCCTTGAGAGTTCTAACATAATATCTGATAACAACTCTCCTTTAATGAACTTCGGATATGATGTTCAGAGCCAAACTTCCTACTACCCAATGGAAATGCCCGTTGCTAGTGATGATTATGAACTCAAGGAACAGATTTCCAACTTGGAATCGTTCCTGGAATTGGAGCCAGCAGATTCATCTGATCAGTTTTCAGGGATCGTCGATTCTGATCCTCTTAATGTTTTTCTGATGGAGGATTTTGCTTCAACTCAGCATCAGTTCTATTGATCCTGAGTTGTTTGGTGAGTGATGAGTGACTAGTTTATTAGCTTTTGGCTGTAGTAGTAGTAGTAATAGAGAAAAAAGTACATATGATATGATAATAATAAGTTGCGTGCCTTAGCATGCAATTGTAATAGTATCAATGTTTGTTGTCTTGTGTTGTTTATGCTTTCTAAATCTTGGATTTACCTTATAATGTTTGGTCATTTGGTGCATGTATTGTAACTATATATGGAGTACTTTATTACTACTAGATAGCTCACACCTCTAGTTGATGATATTTATGGAATTTTTGTATTTTTGTTTTAGTTTGTGTATCTTTATTTTAGTCTTTTATAAATTCGAAACTTATATAAATTACGATATTAATAATTTAAAATATTTGAAATAAATAAAAAAAATTATTTAACTTTCAAATTTCTGTTCGTAAAAATTGGGACATAAGAAATAACATATATTACTTGAAAACGATGCAAAAAAGTAATATAAAAATAATAATAGTTAACAATTTGAACTATTTAGAAGATATGAAAATTTTGGTTAGTTATTGAAATTTTGTCGGTGTCATATAAATTGTAATAAAGGGAATAATATATATTATTTAAAAATTATGTAAAAAGTAATATAAATTAAAATAATTTAAAATATCTAAAAATTATATTAAATTGGCGTGTCTCCAAATCTTTTTCGGTGTCTGCATAAATTAAGATAAAGGAAAGTAACGTGTATATAAAATTATTTGGTCCATTTTAAGTAACAAGGTTTTAATGAAAAAGGCGAGGGAAAAAATCAGAAATAAATTAAAATATTGTCCTTGTCTACGTAAGTTCATTGAACCTCTTTAGAAACATCTATTATGGAAATAGGAGTTGGAATCTTGTAATGGTTTGAAAATGAATTTGAGCATTTTTTTTAAAAAGCATTAATTTATTCGAACAATGACTAAAAAAACATTTATATAAGTTCAGCATATCTTAATTAAAGATCATGTCCCACTTCTTTGTCAAAATCATTAAAAATATTCCAAGAAGTACAAAAAGTTACATATAAATTCTAGTTTTTACCCTCGACTTTTTTCAATACCAATGTTATAACTCTTAACTTATTAAAGTCTATTTATAATCCATACTTAAACTGATAATTGTACTAGACATAAGAAAAGCAACTACGCTGCTATTTTATGATGAATTCTAATACTTTTATGTATTATCAGTTTAAGTACAACTGAATCAATTAAAAATAAAGTGTGACTAGCTACATTATTTAAGGACGTTGTTAGAAAGAGTGGAGGAGGTAGGTGTTCAAGCTTTAGAAAACATGTATAAAAGGATTATTTTCTTTGGTAACTAACGTGTATTATTTACCAAGTAAAACTGTTATGTACAAACCTCTATCAGTCAGAGCATCAAGCCTCAAAACTGACTAAACAAAACTCAACAGTCTATCCTATCATTACATATTGTTTATAGCTCTTATGGATAAAAATTCATAGTATCTAATTTCTTGGCTATCTTGCTCTTCACGGACCCTCGAACATGGATTTCTTGAATAATACGCCGCACCATAGTTCCTTTGCAACAGACTTATAAAAGAATTATTCATAAATATATGCCACTAACTTGACTTCAACTGACATCTATGCCCTTCAACTTTGAGTGTGCATATATAAATAAACACTTAAACTTGTATAAAATTGAACAAGTAAATACACGAGTCGTACGTGGTATAATACACATAGGATGGCACTGAAGATACAAAATTGTCATGTAGGACGTCGCTACCTAGGACGAATGTATCTGTTTGTTCAATTTAATACTAGTTTAAGTGCTTACTTGTGCATATGCAAAAATAGAGGGCATTGATATCAATTGAGGCTAAATTAAAGGGCACATTATATATTATGAACTTAAATTAAAATCTATAAATACATAGGTTAATAAATAAAAATATTTTATATAATATAAAAAAGACGCTACATAAATGGACCGGAGGACTAAAAATGACAGGGTAAAATAGGTTTTGCATACGATAAAGGGGGAGATAGAATAAATCAAAGTTAAGGTAAATGATTTTCACCCAAAACCTAATTAATCTATATAAATATTTTATAGGAGTGATGGAGTTTGATTAGTTTAATTTATGCTTCCTTTAAGACCTAATTAATGTATATAAATACTTTATAGGATTATTGAAATTTAATTAATGGTTAATTTATGAATTAGTTATTAAAATAAGGAATATTTAAATGGAATTAGTATAGAAAAGGATCACCGCCAGTGATTATTCCTCCAGTAATCCTTATTGCTATATATGGTAGGATGTTATTTTATGAATACTTTTGTTGTTAAGTAATAAGTGGTCTAGAAAGACACACATAACCTCAATTTAGTTCATTTTAGCTTTCAATATAGTGTGATTAAAGATTAATACTCCCTTTTCTCAATCTAGGAATATTTTTTTATTTTTCGAGATTTAAATTATATATCAAGTTTGTTCGATATTTTAAAATATACTTCATATCATATTGATATAAAAAAAATCAATTACAACTTATAACATATTTCAAATAATTTTATCAAATTCACAAAAACTTAGAAATTATTCTACTTTATTAAAATATTATAGAAAGAACTATCAAATATCAAAACATGATCATGGCTAGAGCCGTCAAAATGGGCTTAGCCCATGGGGCCAGCCCAACCCTACCCGTTATTGGGGTAGGGTTGGGATATAATTTTTCAAGCCAATTTAAAACTAGGGCTTATAAGCCCTGCCCATATAAGCCCTTGGCCCTTGAAGCTTGATCGGGGTTGGGCCGAAGCAGGCCCATGGGCCAAAACTTTTTATTCAAGAGTAATTTGCAATAATCTCACTAGTATATAATCTAATTATTTGAATACACGTTATGTTGTAATATTATGAATCTTCGTACCCAGATACATGTATCTCGGAATATATGAACTCAAAATTAAGTTAATTTGTTCTGGATACACTCTATCAAAGTAGATTCGCATGTATCTAGGATACATATACAAATCTCGCGCCATCGCCTCCCTCCCATCTTGCTTGTCACTCTCTTATCTCACTCGCGTATTTGATATGTGAGATACATGCTAATTACACTAAATTTTTGCTAGTGTTATTGAAACAACACCATTGTTTGCCATATTTGATTTGGAAATCTTCTCATTTTCTTGAATTATAGAATTACAAGTTTGAAAAAAATAGGGCTGGCCCGCCCTAGCCTTCTGCCGTTCTAGGGTTGGGTTGGATTGAGCATTTTTAGGCCCTACCAAATGAAGGGCCGACCCGCCCTAGGCCTTCAAATTCCTTGGCCCGCGAGGCTTGGGCTTGGTGGGGCTGGGCCGACCCTTTTTGACAGCTCTAATCATAGCCATTAATTTGTTTTACTATCACATGGCAACATCGTACAATAACATTGAGGATTATTGGAGGAATAATCATTAAGGTGATCTTTTTTCGGATTAGTATAAATAAGGCCCTTGTTTATTTTTAGAGATAATATATGACTTTGAAAGCCTTGCCTCTTTCTTTTACTTAGTCCAGAAATTCGTCTCATTAATCTCATTCTTTTTCTTTTCTTTTTAATCTTGTACACTTAAATATCTTCATGTCAAAATATCTTTTATTATACACTCAAATACTTGACGTAAAAATTTCTTTCCTTTTCTTTGTGATCTTGCGTAGACAAAAATATTATCTTCATGTCAAAATTCCTTCATTTTTTTGTGATCTTGCACACTCAGTTCAAGTTATTTTAACTATAAAATGACATTTCACAATGATTAAAAATCATTCTTCTTATACAACGCTAAAATGAAGTTCATGCAGATGAAGAAGACAAAGAAAAATATGACGAAGAAAATAAGTCTTAAATTTAAGTATTACCTCTATATAGGCTTTGTTTTCTTACCCTTGTTTGATTATTAGGACTATTTAAGCTTAGTTTTTTTTACCTTGTTTGGTTATTAGGACTATATTCCTTCTCTTCTTGGTCATTTAGGTTAATACTAGCAAGAGAGTTTTGAAGTGATGCACAAGGATCATAAATTATATCATGACCGGTCCAAAATCTAATCGATCCGATCGATTTAATTACCTTGGGATGCAATGACAATCTATCTACACAAAAAAATGCAGTTACGATAAGCGAAAATTGCACTTAACTGAGGAGATTTGCTGGAGAAGATGAGAGTGGAGCGAAAAAATTGCAGTTACTGAGGAGATTTGTCGGAGAAGATGAGAGTGGAGTGAGAAGAGAGAACGAAAATAGTGATGCAGAGTATGAAAGTAGAGCAAAATGACAAACACACCCTTTTTCACGTTTTGATTTTGCATGTATATTGAAATATAAGATCATTATTATGATTTTGATTTTTTAAATATTAGGAATATATTTTACCATGTTAAAATTAATTTGATATGATTCGATATTTTAAAGTTCGTTTTTGTTAGAGTGCGTAAATCAACATAGTAGAAGGAATTGAATTTTATGGGCTCTAAATTTTCAAACGATGACATCAAGTGATAATAATTTAGTTCTAAAGTTAATACTTGTAAATACGAAATGAATTTCTTAACACAACTACACGGTTTGAATCAAAGTTAATGTGTTCGATTGAACCAGTATGACTGTGTTTGGGTTTCTAGCTTCCCGCTTCTGTAAGTCGGTAGCCATAATTTGTTTGACATCACTTTTTCATAAAGTGTTTCAGTTATATCTCTTTAATACCGCATCAAGGGTGTGACCTAGTGGTCAATAAAGTGGTTGAGAATTGTTCGATCTCAAATTCGAAACTCAATAGAGACAAAAAATACTAAGTGATTCTTCTCACCATGTGCGCGAAAGCTGGTTCGGACATAAAAATATCTCTTCAATAACTTGTATGTAAAAAAAATATACAAAAATATTTGAGGAAAGCAATCACCAGTTTGTAAGAGTATTTCGGAAAAAGGGATTATTTTTTTTCGTTCAACTTTTAATTTAACATTTTGTGGGACACATGTTTTTCCTCACTATATAATAGAGAGGCCATGGCCCGTGCCTAGCACAGGCCCAACACTGTCAAATTTGTGACATGAAGCTCAAAATTACACTAAATAGCAGAATTCTATCATTATCGATACTTACATGGTATCAATAAGATCACATGTAACAAAAGAGGTATAACTACTGGGGTGTATGACTTAGCTATAAACTATCCTTTCAAATGAAATTTGATACTCAAGCAATTGAGCATTCTAAATTCATTCAGATACGACATCACTAGGAAGTTATTGTTAACATGTTAAAAATATCGTTTGTATACATGTGCTTAATATAAGATGTTTATCTCTACTACGTGTAAAAGATACATGTATGTTATCAAAAATACTATTAGACATATCAAATGTAAGTATCTTCAAATATGTCTTGCTTCATTGTCTCAATGAGTTGGAGCTACACTCCATGGCTTGGTAGCCATCCTTGGCTATTCCAGAAACCACATAGCAAGGAAGTAATTTGAGGTACCTTCAAAAAGCTAGTAAAAATCAATCAACGGAAAGAAAATTGAACTTAAGAGGGTTGCAAAATAAAAATTAGAGAGTTATAAAATAAAAGATGCATTTGTCAGAAGTTCTTATACCATATTGTCAACAGATTTTCATAGACTATAAAATGCACAACTAAAATGCCCTTGGACTGCTATAATCTACTAATGATACTAGTCAAAATTCATAAACCAAAGTAACTAGTGTTTTAGAAGTTGAATGAGGAATAAACACTTTAACAAATAAATATAGAACATCAGCTAATAAGTTAGAGTCTCGGTGCATTGTTTAACCAAAAACTTTTCTTTTATCTCTAAATTGATTTCCATCAACAACAACAATTAAACCACTTTAGGAAATCTAAAGCAAGAACTTCAGACCATAGATTGCTACAGTAAATGATACTATGTATATATCTATATCCGGACGTACGTTAATATCAGAATACTAATATGAGAAATACATATAAGCACATAATAAGCTAAAATGAAGTCAATTTGATGAACCACTCTTATACCATAATTTCTTCTTCATTGGGACCAACTCTTCTTCTTTATTGACATAATTAACTATCAAACAAAAGTTTATTCAACAATTAACTCCTTATTCAGTAAACTAATACTCTAGTCATATTAAAATCTACATTAGCACAAAATCGCACATGTACTGCAAGAAATTATACCATAAATGAGACGTCTACCCTTTAATATTTTATTGCTCATGGATTCTTTTATGTCATTAACCTTTAGTCTCATTGTCCACTCTTCGTATCACAAAAAAGAAACTATGAGTAGATGTTAACCACATGGTAATTTTCCTTTCACCAAAAAATATTGTTGAAAAAATATCAGTTACTGATTTTTTAGGATGATCACCAAAAATTGTCAAATTACTTAAAACAGACAACCCTCTATAAGTTAAAAAAAAAACAATCACAGAAATAGTGAATTCACTAAGATAACCTTTCTCAGAAATTTAGACTTTTGAAATAGATGAATGTAAATTTATATATACTTAATCCACTGATCTAAAAAATTTCAACTCCTATTCATTACACCCATAAAGGAAAGCAACAAACAATTCAGTGCCAGAAAAAATCAAACCACATAAACTACTTGAATCAATAAATATATAAATTTGAAAAGTTAACAATCAAAGCATAACCACACATTTATAATTAAATTCAATAGATCTAATTCAAAATCTATGTAGAAATTTATAAATTTTACC
>JAJOOR010012889.1:0-27882 GCA_036250505.1 Solanum acaule
AATTAACCCTTTTAAAATGTCTTTCAAATATTTTAAGTTGTTAATTATTATTATTTATAATACTTTTTTGGTAATATTAAAATGATATGTGTTATTTTAAATATTTTAAAGCTTTTTAAGTCATTTGTGATTTTATATATATATATATATATATACATATTCTATATTATTTTAAAAGGGAGTTTAAAATGTCTTTAAGATATTTTAAGTTGTTAATTATTGTTATTTATAATACTTTTTTGGTAATATTAAAATGATATGTGTTATTTTAAATATTTTAAAGCTTTTTAAGTCATTTGTGATTATATATATATATATACACATACATATTCTATATTATTTTAAAAGGGAGTTTATGCCCAAGTTCTACGATATAATAAATATAATATATAATATTCAAGAAACTTCCTTTTAAAAGTTCCACAAGTATAATATATAATATTGAAGATTGGGAAAAGTCCCAATCTTGAATATTATATATTATATTTGGGCCTAAACTCTCTTTTATAATATAGTAGAATAGAAAATATAGGTGAAAATTATTTATCTCCTATTTTGCGTAAAAAGAATTGTATTTTCCCTTTCAACCACGGATGAAGTTTGGGGCTGTGTAAAAATTGATTTAATCCATTAAATTGAAAAAAATATATTATTGATTTATTGATATCAAGTTATTGAGTTATCAATTGGATTATTGATTTTATAATTGTGGTTAATGGTTAATCGATAATCCAATAAGATTGTATTAAAATTACTATTTTACTCATAATTATGTAATAGTACATTTTACCAACATTATTTTCTAAATTTTACTATTACTTTCAATCGTATTCACACAAACTAGTCTTTTTGTCTCTCTATTGCGATACCTTCTCTTTTCTCAATTTTAGATTTTATTGTAACAAAGACAGATAAATAATATTGTTTCCACAATTTATTGCATGAGTCTTTAGTGAAGAAACCTGAACCACCTAACAAATACAAGAACCTGGTTCTTGTAATACTAGCAGAAGACTATATAACATAAACAATAAGGAAATTTATCGTGGAAAGCCTCCTTACTCAAGGGAAGAAAAATCAGGACCTACAACTGATTGAATTTCAACAATTTCTCACTAAAACTTCAAAGAACAATTTTAGATTACAACTCTATAATCTAAGGGACTAACTCCAGTACCTCAATTCAACCGATTAACTATAAATGTTGTCTCTACTTTCTAAGAAGTCAAACTCACTTCTTATTACAATTCTCACAAAATTACTTTCAAACTTAGTATAATTATCACTAAACAATGACTCTAAGTTGAATTGATAATCTACTAACTTAAAAAAGAAGGCTTAACTCTAGTTCTTTTTTCTTCTGCAGTTTTGCTCTCTCTACGTCATTGCATGCTCTTGCTAGGAATCACGTTTTATGAATGCAAAAGTCACCTTTCTCATTGAGCCAATTATCCTTTTATAGGAGTGCATAAAACCCTAGTTGATTCTTATAAGAAATGTAATAATCATCTAGGTTAGTTTCTCCTTTATTAAAACTTTCTAGTTCATTGTCACGCCCTGAACTTACACCCTGGACATGGTCGGCACTCGAAAACCATTGTTGGCCCAAAGCAAATCATTGGCCTGGCTCAACTCTCAGCGGAAGACTTTCTCAATAAAAGATAAACTCAAAAGTAGAACTTTACTCAAAATCTCAAAACTCAGAATATTTTAAATAAAACATTCCCTAGCCAAATGAGGCAACTCAAGTCTAGAATATTAACAACTGAAAATGAAAAAAACTCATGAATTACTATTGTCTATCTATGAAGCCTCTAATACTATGAGGGATATTGGGACAAGACCTCCGATCATCCTAACAAAACTAATAACATGACAGAAATAAATGAGGGATCTTCCAGAAGCAAGGAGGCTCACCAAAGCTAACTCGAACTGTTATGGAATCAACGAAGTGCCTGTTGATGACCTTGATCTCCTATATCTGCATCATGAAACGATGCAGGCCAATGGCATCAATACATTGAATGTACGAGCATGTAAGGGGAATACTGAACATAACATAAAAGCTTGAACTGGAACTGAAGAAAACATAATTACCTCATCTCAACTCAAAAGTACTCAAACTCACAAATACTCAACTTAGTTCAATATAAAAGCAACAATAGAGATGCATTATAAAGAAAGCTCTTAAAACGATAGTTAACATCTCAATGTATTTAAAAATACAAAATAACTCAGTTTGTATATAAAGATACAAAATAACTCTACTTGGGAGATTTTCTAATCGACAACCATCACTTTGAGCTATGTGATAATACAACGTCTCGCCCACGCTACCAGAACTGTCCTATACCTTGCTAGAGTATAAGACATCCTCAACTAAGTGGATCCACTAAGCTATGCTTAAAAATCAATAAGGAATTATCTAAAAAGTATGACCCTTTCTAACCACGTTGGCTACACGGTTTATGAGGACTTTGAGTTGTATGAACTCGTCCCTATATCGGTGCTCAGTACTACTCCCAAAATATACTCAACTCATATGTTTAAAATCGTTTCCTCATCCTCAAATTTTGAGATTACTACTCAAAAGACTCTTAAAAGAGATAGTACTCAAAACTCCTCATGAACTCATTTGGAAATCGATGTTTCCTCTCTTTTAAAATGTGAAAAAAATTACTCTTGGGAATACTTAGTTCCCATATATTCATTTTAAAAAATGAAACTCAACTCTCCTAATTCGCAAACTCAAGTACCCAGGTCTTAAAACAAGTTTTAAAAGATTATAAAAGACTCATCAAAATAACTGGGAGAACTCTCAAGACTCTACTCTTAACTCTACCTTGATTTGAATTATGAATTCAAGGGTTATGATTCATGTTACGAAGGATTTCTCGATGCTTAGTTGTAGTTTAGAGCAGTTAGAATCGGAAAGGAGTAAAGGTACACCTTAAAAGAACTCAGACGGGTCAAAAGACGAAAATATGACGGGGGCAGGCGACCTGGCACACTGAGTTGCGCGGGGAGCCAGCCCCTAAACTACAGAAGATGGTTTAGGGCGTACTGAGTGGTGCGGCGCCCCACCCCCTTCCCAGATTTCTGACGAGTTTCTTGCTTCAATTTCGTGTCTAACTCTTCTAGAATCGAATGATTTCCCTCACTCTTTTGGATTCTTAGACCCAACATAATTACAACAAAATCCTCTCTAAATCACTCAAGAACAATACTCAAACTCAAGAGCCTCATCGCAAGAACTCAACGAAACCTCATACTTAAAGAATAAATCACAAACTTCAAGAAACTCATCAAGGATTCATCAAGAACTCACATATACTCAATCTTGTGGATGAAATTCGAAAAAAAGAATTCATTATTGGCATGTGGGTGAACGAACCTATCACTATGAAAACTTACATATCTCGATTTGGTGTAATTCCTCGACAAATCTCACGAATCTTGACGAACGCTTTGAACCTTTCCTTTTTTCTCTTCTTGAACTCTCTTCTAAAACCCTAAGCGTATTTAGGATTATGAAAACTGACCCAAATGAGTTTAGACCCCTAAATTATTACTAAAAACGTTTTAAGCTGAAAGGGTAAGGAAAAGACCAAAATACCCTTCTAAGATGATTTCAGAAATTAGAAACTTATTCCTTTTTTGTTTGGTGCGAGCTCAAATTAAGTTATACATTACCCAAGAAGAGCGGTTTGGGTGTACCCAAACCGCTCTTCAACCACTTGCGGCAGAATTTCCAAATCTATTTAGTATGGAGATGTTGGCACAAGTAGGTGAATTCTCATTATATATCAATCTTTTGCTCTGGCTGCTATTGAATTGACTACATTGTAAGTTCGGGTAACTTTTCTTAACTGGACAGGCTGACTTCAAACGGGCATATTTCCCTCATCTGAACTCAAAATTTAGCAAACTCCATGACGTTGGAAAGAAGATTCCAAGACCTTTCATTTGATATCTTAAGGGACACCTAACTCATCTTGTGTTGAAAGTCATGGTCGTTTGAAGTTGACCCAAAACTCACAACTTAAGCATAACTTGCAAAATTCTCAATTTGGCTCTTTCCAAATTAGTTTTTTGTCTAAATTTAACTCTTTCTAATAGCGAGGTGTTACAATATCTCTCCCTTGGGAACATTCATCCTCGAAGGAGATCACTCTAAGTAGACTAAGGGTGGTAACATCTAACACCCAACTCAAACACCCAACATGCATTTTGATGTTTAAATGTAAAGATAATTAAATAATCCTAATTTTAAGAAATTTGTGTATCTTTTTTAAAAATCAATTTAAAGGCACCTTTGTATTAGAACTTGAAAAAGGTTACATAGTAGTAGGAAAGCGTTCCCAATCTATTTTGAGGCTGACATGCCAGTCCCTATCGAAATTTGCAATCACAAATGTGAAGTAGTGGAAAAAGTTAAAATAAAGTCATGAACTCTTCCTCTTTAGGGGGTGGTGGTCAAAGACTATTTCCTTATCATGTAAGTTTCTGATTCTTATTGATGTCACTTCCATGTTGTCCAGCTGAAGCAAGCCTCTCACTAATCTTGGTAGACTCTCAAAGCTTGTGTAGACTATGCACCCTTGATGATTATGACTAATCGATGCTAGCTTTCCCACCACTCTATTTTCTTTTCTATAACAATGTTGTATTGCTATTCATCTTCTTTTGATCTCTTTTTTTTATCGCTTTTACCTCTGTCTGCATATTCCATGGTGTGCTTGTTTTCCCTGTCATACTTGTTACCAGTAGCATAGAGGCAACCTCCGTTATTACATTTTGCAAGCCCTCCACTCCCCCTAGATCCAGGCCATATTGGAGTGCTCTACATTCTGTCTAATTATTTGTCCACCCCCCCCCCCCTACTCAAAGATATATCAAGAAGGCGACTAGAATCTTACTCTCACCATTTCTGATGACTTCACCTGCCCACACATCCCTTCTCTGCAGCTTTCATCTATGTTGATTTTGTAAGAATGATCTGGTGGCTTGTACCATTTAACTATTTTTGTTATTGTGTGTACCATAGGCTTGTCAATAACGGCGTGTAAAAATTCTCATGAGTCTTGCAATTTGATTTTTCCAAACTTTTGTTCTGTGAGACCAACTAGATCATGCGTTATTGCTCTTTTGGACTTATATATTGACAACTTCTCTGAACCATATCTTGTCGCACAATTGGATCTCCACAGTTCTCACATCACAAGGATAGGTATGATCTTTATCATAAAGGATGATACTATTCCACATTTCATGCGTCCACTATTTGATCAACATTTGTATAAGATTTAGTCCTCTTATTTGAACTCCAAATAGACCTGCAAATTTACTCCATATGTCTTTGACAAAATTCCCAGAACAAAAGAGATGTTCATTAGATTCTAGTTCCAGAACTGGTGGTGTGCAACAATGACACTTTGCCTTTAGATTTCTACAAAATCTGCCAGTCTTGGTATCGGTGGGAAACTCGTGATGTGGTGCTCTCTATATTATAAATGACTTACTGAAGGGAGCCATTTTATGCCAAATTTTGGAATCTATATCAGAAATCTTCCTTTTTATCCATAGTTGATCCTAAGCATAGGCAACTGTGAAGGAACCTATACTTGTTATCCAAATTGCTTTGTGTTGTACCCCATGTGTTAAATATATTTGTTGTTGGTTCAAAATTTCTTCCACCTCTGTTGGTATGCCCATCTCTCTTAAGTGTCATTCCACACACCATTTGTCGTCACTTCTTTCAACAATACATCAGTATAGTTTATGTCACCCTCCATCAATAAAAGCTCCCTATTTTGCACAATTATCATACCAAAAGGATATGTTACCTTCCCCCGGTATCCATAATATATGCTCATCTACTTCTGTTCTAATGTTGCATAAAGCTTTTCAGAAAAGTGATTGCCCAGACTTTCAAGTTGCTGCTAGCCAATCGGGTCGATCAGAATGTCCTTATTTCACAGTGCTATAACATTCTCAAGTTAGATTCTGACTATCTCTATTCTAAGTAGCACCCGAGAAAGCAGCCATGGATGCAAAATCAGCGAGTGAAATAGGTTTTGGTGACAATTTGGCCGAGAGTGTTGTGTTATTGTTATGTCGTAACAAGGTAGCCGTACTGGAAGGTGCAGCTGGATCACCTCCTTTTCAGGGGGTCTTCTTACGTGCGTCATTTGATGACTCAGTGCATGGATGTCATGAGTCCATTGGCATAGTGTGACTTTTTAAAATATTTTGCATCCATAAAATATCTCAATAATGAGTTCTCAGTTCGTAAATTTCACCATGCTCTCACATTGAAGGTTTTGCATACATCTCTAAAATTCCTGAATTGTGTTCCCCTTCTTTATAAGGATAGCATAATGATTTCCATACCACCCGGTGGTGTCTTTCATTACCAACAGATGCTTGTTGACACCCAATTTTGGACCTCCACATGGTATATTAATCACCAAGCTTCTTGAATTCCCAACGATTTGAAATAATTGACTTTATAAAATTCAAAATATTTTCCAAGTCATTTTAAGTAATTCCATCATTTTTACAATTTTTAAACTTATATATTTTATATAATTTTGTATGTATTTATGAATATTCGAAAATCATCTCAAAAAGATTTTACATTTTTTTAGTTAAATATTTTATTAGTTTAGTTTGGCTTAAATTATAGTTATAATTTCGAGTTAATTAGTTTGTAGCTAAATTAATTATTTTATAATTAAGTTAATTATTTTATGTCGTTAAGATTAAGAAGCTTATTAATTAATTATATTAATTCATCTTATTTTAATTTTGGGTCATTCCAACCCAACAACGATTTATGTCAACCTATTGTTGCCTCCAATTTCCAGCCAACATTACAACCCACCAATATAACCCAATTCGTTTTCGGCTCATTACCAACCGACCCAACTCTCAAACCCAAGTCTGTTCCAACAATTCTTCACAACAATAAATTATACAATCAACATTCCAAATCCAAAACAGACCCAGCCCACAACCAATTCCAATAACCCAGCGTACAAATAATAGTATCCGACCACACTTCACTTCTTCTTCTTCTTCAAACGAAACCCAGAAAACCAGTAAACGTCAACAACTGCAGCAGTGGCGTCCCATCCACTTTTCAGAAATTTCCATACCTTCATTGTTGCTTCAAAAAGAACACTGGAAATTGAATTTTAAATTCAAAATTTCGACCGTTTTCCCCCTAAATTGACCCCAAATTCCCTATATATAAACCTCCATTTTTCTTTAGTGTTGGGGTGGGAAAAAGAGAGGAAGAGAGAAGTGGAAACAAGAGATTTTACATTCCAAAAAAAAAATAGAAATTTATTTTTAAATCGAGAACTAATTTTTGTATCGATTCTCTTCTTGCTCGAGTATGGTTTAAAAGCTTTATGTTCAAGCTCGTTTTCCTAATCTCACTGCCCCGACAAAGGTAATATCTCTTTCCCTTTGCTAAGTTCTTCTTCATCTCGTGTTATTGTTGTTTCGAAATTTTTAATTTTTGTGATCATGTTGCCGCTGTTTATTTTCTGATTTCTTTAATGAAGATACAAAGTTATGATTTTAACATTTGAATATGGCTAAGTGTTACTCTCCTCGTTAATGAAATATGTTGTTGTGTTATTGATCTTGTTTAAGCCATTATTTTGATCAAATCGTCCTAGCTTGTCTCGGCTTATTGTTGATGTCTAGTAATTGGTCGTTTTGGTTTGAGTTAGAATATTTTAGTTGTTGAGGTATAAAATATGTCCTTCGAATATGATTTAAGCATAGAACTTTTCGATTAAGAGATTTGGTTCCCTTTTGATTTTTGCGTTTAATATGCTAGTGTAATAGTCTCTCTGTTTCAATGGCTAAAGATTTAAATCTTGTTTAGCTCTAATTTTGTTATAATGGTTTATTTTCCTTGTCCTCCAGAGGCTCATGCTTAGCCGTAGCTAGCTCTCCATTTAAGCTTGTTAGTCATTAATTAATATAATTGATTTGCAAAAAGAAGCAAATAAGAGGATAATTTTGTTTTCATTGGAAGTATTTAGAATTGATATTGATGCCTCAATTGCTTGTATTCTATTATCATCTCGCCTATTTTTTATTCCCCCAAAGCAGTAGCTTCATTTCAAAATTAGTCCTTTATTTCGTAATATGTGGCCTTAGTCTTGATATGCTATTTGTGTGGGAATTCTTTTATTTTAGTTTGTGTTTAAGTCTAGTAACGTGTTAAATGTTTTTATGTCTGTTATTATTTAAGGTTGGTTTTCCTTTTGCTAACTTAGTTTTGTCTTTCTTTTTCTTGCCATGAAATCTGTCCGAGTTCTAACATGAACTCCTATCTCCCGTCCTTGCCTCTTGAGTTTTGTCGAAATTTAATATTTCTCCTATATCGAGTCATCCAAAGTAGCGGAACAGGCTGAAATGCAGTCCCGAAAAGTTGTGAACAGTTTGTATACACTAAGTATACAACGATATACATGTCGAATGCGGAAATACCAAGCATAAATTTGAAATACAGGTTGGAGGCGTCAAAGAGGATTGTATACACTCGGTATACAATCCGATATATAAGAAAAATGGGTCAAAATACGACTCGTATGCAAAGTATACACTTGTCGTATACACAATTTTCAGAAGCGAAAGTGGGTTAGAGTATGCCCAAATAATGCAGTTGGCCCAATGTTTCTGGGCAACAATAGGCCCAAATTCTTCTCTCCCTCTCTTTATCATTTGATTGCAATTATTTTTGTTTTATTTTAACTCTAACTTTAAAATTGTTAATTAACTTAATTAAATCCCCAAAAGATGAATTATTCTTTATGTTAGTTTATTTTAATAAAAAAAATCACTTTTTACCAACTCTTGTTTTTTTTTATAATATTTAATCTAAATTTTTTATTTATTTAAAATAGCTTTCATGCTTTAATTGACCAAATTGGTTTAATTTATTATTTCCAAAATGAATTAAATAAATTTTAATTAAGCTAGTTTTATCAAAATTCTAATCACTTGTATTTCAAGTCAAATGTTTCATTTTGGATCCGTTTCTCTAAAAAATAAAAATAAAATCAAATGTGTCATTTATTTAACTATTTTCTCACAGTTAATCAACTATTGTAAATTATTATTTTTATGTTAAATCGCTTTTTTTTCTAAAAATAGTCAAAATATATTTTAGTCAAGTTGTAGGTCAACCGTATGTTAGCAGGCACTTCGAATGTTTAAACCCTTCTCGAAGTGTAAATTGAATCCTAAACCCTTTTTGATATTTTCAAATGATTATCTATCTGTTTAAATCTTTGAAAATTATAAGTTTTCTTAATTTCTTTAAAAAAATTAAGTGGCGACTATTTTACAAGTTCTTTTCTCAAATTGTTTTATACTTACAACATTTCAAAATGTAATTTTTCTAAAGATAGTAAAATTACGGCATAACAAAAATGACGACTCTGCAGGGGACTTAATTAAGTTCTAACAATAAGATTTGACTATTTGACTAACTGCTATTAATTGTTGAATTGCTTATATGCTTTACTTGTTAAATTGTTATAAACTGTCATTGCATTCATGATATTTTTCAACTTGTATGTATAGTATATTAAGGACGATTTCTGCATAATCGCAGCCGAACTTTTTATACTTGACCCTTTTTCGAAATGATCGACAATTTATTGGTACGTCAGGCGTTCAATGGTTGTCGTGAGTTCCAGCCGAAGTTGTCCGCTTGGGTTTCCGATCTTTCAAAAGCCACTCTTAGTCAACTAGCGTAGAGCGAAATCAAATCCCAAATTTAGCATATTTTGAACTAAGTTGACCCAACACCCAAGGCGTGTTGGGCTCATTAGAAGCCCACCTTGTGTCTATCTGGCCCATTGGTCAATAAAAGACAATCATGGTTATGTGTTTCAATTTGAAGGATGTATACGTCATTTGACAAAACGTTGTCTCTTGGGTTGGGAGTTTAAGAGTTTGTTCGAGTCAAAGAAGGATTAAGTTATCAATGCAAACAAAAGTGTGGACATCCAGAGATGACAAAAATCAAGAACGACGGATTTTCTTTGGAAGCATAGTTTAGGATTGCACCGTTGCGTGACACTGATTATTTTGTATCTCATTTTTCCTATTATGTATCCCCATTTAGTTTATTCTCAAAGCTTGTATAAATTTGGGTTTTGGGGGCAATGGAATGTTTCAAATGACATTATACATCTTTCAAATCACTAGGTCTACCCTTGGCACAAAAGGGTCATATATTTGTTTAGAACGCGCAATATTTGTTTATGTGTTATAACTGCTTGTGTGAATATGTTTCTTTATTTGAAGATGTGCTAGCCTACTCTTTTGAAATTTACTAGAACCCCTAAGCATACATATTGATGCTTATCGTGACCAACAACACTATCATACGGTATAAGTGTCTACAATCGTCGATAATATAGTAACCCAACCAAGGGTTGGGTCCTGTCCCAAAGGATCGGTTTTGAGAATTGATAGAAAAATAGAATTTACATTCTAACTAGTCGTAGCTAAAGACATATGCGATAAAAGACATTGTAAATTAAAGAGGGCGACACAAAAGTGTCAAATATCAAAGGGGGTTTTGTAACAAGTACTAAAACAACAAAATAAACAAGAAAATCAAGTATGGGGAAAGGTTCTTGGGGTGTGACCGCAATATAAGTTGAGATAAATTGTTGGGTACATGCTTTCGATAGGAAATTTGCAAAATAATAGTGACTAGGCTAAGCTTTAAATGGAAATAAGTTCCCTCTCGGGCAACTTCCCCCGTTTCAAATGCGTTCCTCTCGGACACCCATTTGCCGCATGAAGACCAGTCTACGCCTTACCCCACTCACTCTCTCAAGCTGAGTGTTAGGATATGGGACTAGGGCTCACCCTCTCGGGCAGAACCTCATGTCGACCTACTCCTTAGGCCATCAGTCTAGTGGTTTTGTTTTCGCCACCTCCCTCTCGGGCAAGCCGAAAACACATGGGTGGCTTTGTATTTGCAACTACAAACACTTTAGATTAAACCACAACCACTAGGTGAAATCACCATTAAAATACATCTAACCTATCACCAAGCAAGACCCAACAAAATGTCAACCCATATTTGTTAAATCACACCCCAAGAATGGGGTTTTTAGCCACACATCAAGAAATAAGAAATTATACCTAACATGATAATGAAATCAACTGGGTATAAGAAATTAAACCTTAAATTAAGCAAAGAAAAATGAATAGAGAAAACTCATTTCCAACTTGGAGAAGAAGAACTCCTTTCTTCAAGTCTCCACAAACCCCTCTCTAAACTTGAGAGAAAAATATCAGCTAAAGTATGTTCTAAAGTGAAAATAATAATAATAATTGTTCCACACTAAGACTACAATTCTAACTAGTATTTATAGTTTTCACAGATTGTGCTGCGGAGGATTGTTCGGCGACATTAGTCGAGATTGCCGATGAACTTGGCGATCCGCCTTTTGGTCAGCTCATCGCCTTCAGTGTCTTGCATTTAGCATCATCGCATTCTGGATCATTGGGCGGTATTCGCAGTACTGATCGGCGACTCGTCGTCTGCTCCTTTCCTCGCCTTTTGATCCACTTCCTTCAAGGCTTCGCGTATTGGAACGAAGGGCGGTTCATGTCATTTCCGCGACTCGCCAAGTTGAAATCGGTGATCCACAGGATTCCATCTCTTGTTCTTTTTAGCCATATTTGCTCCGTTTTGCGCCTAAGTGTCTATGCTTCCACTAAAACTTCAAATACCTGAAACTTCAGCATTTTAATCAGGTATTGAGATAAAACAAGCATTCAAGGAAACTATTTCTATTAAAATAAAGCCCTAAATGAGTCCAGTTTGTGGACTCATCACATATCAAGTCACTATCGAAAGTGCGTCCAAATACTCTTTGAGTCTTTAGTTTCCCAACAAAATTCGAACTTCACTTTCAAAATCTCATAAAAAGGTCAATCTTTTGTCTGAAGTCAAAAACGATGGTCGAACTATGTAGGACCTGAATTCTCCTTCGTGAGATACGTAGGCAACCTTTCAAGGATCGGTCCCCATTTTGAGAAATTTTTTCTTTTCCAACTCTTACAAAGAAATTAGAGTTACATCTCAATAAAAAATTAGAAGTACGACAATGAAAGATACAATCGACTTAGCCTTGACTCAAGTCGACATTTCTGATTCACTAATCCCAAATCAAGTAGACAAATACCTGTCTATTTAGTCATCATTTCTATAAACGTGGGCTAGGTTATCTTGAAGTGGAGCAACTTTTTTGTGTTTGTGGTCATACATATGATATTTTGTATTATTTATCATCTACAAAAACTAACACGTTTATCTTTTGAGTTATTTTTCTTTGTAAGGTACTTAGAATTGATATGTGTTGATAAGCTGGTTGGTCATCCTTATTTCACAAGATCTAAGGCCCCCAAATAATCCTTCCCCGATCAAAATTCACAAAAAGAAAAGGCCATTATGGATGATAATAATGACGAGATTGGCCTGACTGATGTTGTCGCGGTTCAGCCTGCCGCCGCTGATCAAAGTGAATTAATTGTGCAATTAATGCAACAGATTGCCGAAATGAGGGTCGAAATGCAAAGAAGGCAAGATTTGCCTAATTCAATTTTCGCTTTCAACCCTCAAGGAGATGGAAGACCTCCACTTCACTTTCCTCCTCCAAGCGCGGAACAAGTGCAGAACCCACCCTCTAACACCGCTCAATATCCCCCAATCATCGACATAACCGCCCCAAATCCCCATCATGACTCCGTCTCTTACCAAGCGCCACCTCCTCCTCAAGGTACCAACCCCCAAACCTTCCCTTCTCATCAAAATGCCAGCCCGCAAGCTTGTCCTCCCCCTCAAAATCAAAATGTTAACAATCCGGAAACCTTCTCCCATCACCAAAATCAGCATACCAAGCCCCAAAATTACCAAGCCCCTTAAAATAACCAGAATCCCTCCATTGCTCCATTCTTGCATCAAAAGACTGCTTTCCAAATCCCAATATCAAATGAACCATATGCCAACTGTTCCGAGCTTGATCACTATGAGGAACATGAGAGAGAGTGAAGGTCAAAGGAAGAGGTAGCCAAGCTGAATATGAAAGAAGAGATTAGGAAAGCCATTAAAGAGATGCACTGCATTCCAAAAGTTGCTGGGTTGAGTTATGAGGATCTGTGCATCCATTCGAATCTGGACCTCCCGAAAGAATTTTAAGTGCCGAAGTTTGACACTTTTGGAGGAACCAAAAATTTGTTGGCTCATCTGAGAGTTTATTATGACCAACTCGTAAGAGTTGGCAGGAATGAAGCCTTGTTAATGTGGCTCTTTAGCCGAAGTTTAAGTGGATAAGCGATGGAATGGTTTACCTCTCATGAGATAAAACAATAGTCTAGTTGGAATGCACTAGCTAAGGATTTTGTCGAAGGATTCACCTACAATGTGGAGATCGTTCCTGATCGCTATTCTTTGAAGAGAATTAAGCGAAAATCCACTGAAAGGTATCGTGAATATGTGTATAGGTGGAGGAAAGAGGTCGTCTGGGTTCGACCTCCTATGTCGGAGAAGGAGATCGTTGAAGTGTTCATACGCATTCAAGAGCCAGAGTATTATGACAGGATAATGTTGCTAATTGGAGCAAAATTTGCGGAAAGAGTTAAGGTAGGTGAGGCTATCGAAGATGGGATTAAAACTGGAAAGATTTCTCGCGTTGCCGCCCCAACCTAATCTTCAGGATTGTGGAAAAAAAAAAAGAGGATGTGCCTTCTATTTCCTACGCATCTAATGAAAAAAGACACTTCAGAAAATCCTCACCTTACAAAGTTTATCCTCAAGCTCCACAAAATTCATATCCAACTTGTCATACCCAATTAGGATATCAAACTCCACCACTGAGTTACCAAATTTCACCTCTTGTTTACCAAACTCCACCGCCACATTATCAAAATACCCATCCATATTATCAGGCTCCATCAGTTAATTGTTTGAATATCCAATCAAGTTACCAAACTCCACTCCCACACTACCAAAACACCCCTCATAGCTACAAAGCTCCACAATACCCAAATTTCCAAATGGCAACACCAACTCACCAAAATTCTCCAAATTACCGTCAAGTACCTCCACAAAATAATTACAATCTTCCTCTCCCAAATCTTGAGAAGAAACCTTCTAGAGTCTTCACCCCCTTGATTGAGAGTCGAACACAACTTTTTGAGAAAATGCAATCAGCTGGCCCGATATAGACAAATGATCTAAAAAACATCAATGTCCACTACAAATTTTATAGACCCGATCTTCACTGTGCTTACCATTCAAGAAGTACTGGGCATAATATTGAGGATTGTCTCGACTTGAAGCATAAAATTTAAGACTTGATAGATCAAAAGGTCGTCACTCTTCAGATGTCCACTCCTAATGTCAATAGTAACCCCATGCAAAATCATGGAGGGGTGACCATTAATATGATTGAAGTCGAAGAAGATTTGAATGTGGAGAAAGTTATAATCTCAACCAACCTTGAAAAACTTAGGAAAGTTGTAGCCTCTCCAACCAAAAGAGAGAAAACTAAATTTGGGATCATGACACCTCATTAAGCTTTTGCTTTAGTGCCAAAGAAGGGTCAGAACAAGCAGAAGATTGATCAAGCTCTTTTAAAATCATTGTCTCACTCATATAAGTCTTTTCCAATGCAAAATAGTCTAGGGGAAGGAATCAAAAATTTGTTCAAAGAAGGTGATATTCTGCTTGAAGGGATGAATGAGACGACAATCATACTAGACAACGAGCCAAATGAGCAAATGTCTAACTGGACATCCACTCCGCTCTTGATTTCTCACTCGTCTTGTAGAAATAGATAATTTTCTATGTTATTTCTAAAATTGGTGGTGTTTCGAATGAGGCTCGAGACCCATCTTTTACTCTATTTTTGCCTCAATATGTTTTAATCTCCTTCCTAATATTTTGAAAAATGAAGAATGATTTATTGTCATGGCCAGAGTTCTTGTTTTCTTATTTCAAATGAAAAACTCCTTTATTGAAAAAATTTGTTTTACTTGCTTTATACTTGCTATCTAACAGTATCTGTCTACGATTTCAGTGAAAATATTTTCAAATCTATCAATATCATGTCATATCACAAACTGAATGGATAAAATGGGGTAGATGCAAGCGAATTTGAGGACAATAATAAGAAGATCATGGTACCCAAACACCTAGTTGAGGAATTCAAACAATTCAAGCGTCACGATGAGCCGAATTCAGAAGAGATCAGAATAGTGAATCAGAAAAATGATGAATGCATCAAAGAAATCAAAATTGGTGTATATCTAACAAAAGCACAGAAGAGAGAACTCATCAGTATGCTTAAAGAACGCAACGATACATTTGTTTGATGATGACATTACATGGTTGAGCATGAACATTGGATCTCACAAGTCATCAATCTACTTAAGTGTTGTTAAAAGATACCATGTTTGAAGACTCGATTTCCGTCTTTTCCTTGTAACCGCTTTTATTTGCTTGTAATCGTTTATGTTCAGAAATTATTCCTTTTGTATATGAACTACATTTGACCTCAATTCTCAAGAATGAGATACGTAGGCGGCCTATGTCGGCCTCGGTCGTTTCCTGAGTTAAAATTTCCTATTTTTGCTAATCTTTGGAGGGGAACTACATTTAACCTGATACCTTCTTCAACAGGATATGTAGGCGCCACAATGGTTCGGTCATATCTCCCGTAAGATTTCTATTATTCGTTACAATAGAAACTAGACAGAATTTTTTAGAGGGACTCAAAAATTCTCAAAAAGAAGATCTTTCCAACAAGTCAAAACTGAGGTTACGTAGAGAATTGCGACTGGGACAAAAAAATTTGAAAGGATCTCAAAAATTTCATGGTTTGTTCGCTAACAGTTAAAGATAGGCCAAGACAATTAATTGAGACACAAATTTTTGAGGATGACCTCAAAAATTTTAATAGGGTTCATCGGTAGTTTAGAACAACTTTAAATACTTCCCAGCAAATAATCAGATAGACCTCGAGGCATCAACTTCGAAGACGTTCATTAAGTTTGACGTGACATGACACTTGGCAGTGACCCTTTTCAAATACTATCTTTTTGAAAATTTATTTTTCTTAAAAAATTCTTTCTTGTTTCAATTATTTTACATAAAAAAGTTTTGTCTTATCTATCAAGAGGTGGGAGATCGGAGAAATCAATCGGAGATAGCCAGACAAGGAGCAGACAGTCGAAGGAATCGACACAGATCAGTTCACGTTAAACTAACAATTTTTCTGTGGATGCAGATCTATAAGTTTGCCTCAAGATCATCATATTCCTCCATTCAGTGATTATGGAGAAGTCAAAAGGGCGAGAAGCTCCCCAAAATTGACAATTTTTCTATGGATGCAGGAAAAGTTTTATGCTTCTTATGCTAGAGAATTGAGAATATAAGCAGCATTATTTCATTCAAATTCTTAGCAAGGCGAGGTTCATAATGAACGTACAATTGTGTTCGGAGATGGAACAAATGAAAACCTCGAAGAAAGCAATATTATTGTTTTCCAGCAACTAAAGCTACCTGGAGGACATTATCTGCATCACATTATCAGAGATGATAATATTACTACCCGGAGAGTTATTTATATTGTATTGTCAAATGAGATGATATCACTATCTGAAAAGTCATTTATATTGTATTGTCAAATGAGATGATACGACTACTCGGAGGGTCATTTTGTATTGTCAAATGGGACGATACCGCCACCCAGAAGATCACTTATGTCGCTTGGTGAAACATTATCTTCGTTCGGTACCGGGGATGGCATCATCAAAAGATTCATGCATCGTAAGAAAAAAAGTCATGCATCGTGGGAAAGAGATTCATGCATTGCAAGAAAAGATTCATGTATCGTGGGAAGAGAGTCATGCATCGCGCAAAAGAGATTCATGCATTGCAAGAGAAGATTCATGCATCGCGGGAAAAGAGTCATTTATCGCGTGAAAGAGATTCATTCATTGCAAGAGAAGATTCATACATTGCGAGAAGAAGATTCATGCATTGCAGGGAAAAGTCATACATCGCTAGAAAAGATTCATGCATCGCGAGAAAAGTCATGCATTGTTGGAAAAGATTCATGCATCGTAAGAAAAAAAGTCATGCATCGCTGGAAAAGATTTATGCATCGCGAAAAATGTCATGCATCGCTGGAAAAGATTTATGCATCGCGAAAAATGTCATGCATCGCTGGAAAAGATTAGTGCATCACGGAAAAAGTCATGCATCGCTCGAAAAGATTCATGCATTGCGGAAAAAGTAATGCATCGTTAGAAAAGATTCATGCATCGTAAGAAAAAAAGTCATGCATCGCTGGAAAAGATTCATGCATCGCGAAAAATGACATGCATCGCTAGAAAAGATTAGTGCATCACGGAAAAAGTCATGCATCGCTCGAAAAGATTCATGCATTGCGGAAAAAGTAATGCATCGTTGGAAAAGATTTTTGCATCGTGGGAAAAATTCATGCATTGCAGGAGAAAGAGTCATGCATTGCGGGAAAGAGAGTCATTCATAACGGGAAAGAAAGTCATGCATTGCTGGAAAAGATTCATGTTTCACGGGAAAAGTCATGCATCGTGGGGAAAAAATTCATGGATCGTGGGAGAAGTCATGCATCATTAGAAAAAATTTATGCATCGCGAAAAAAAATAAAAAAAATCATGCATCTCATGAAAGAAGTCATGCATCGCGGGAGAAGTCACAATTAGCTACGATTTACGAGGAAACATCACCTGTATTTTTCAAGGAAGTATTATCTTCATGCATCGCGAGAGAAGGTATGCATCGCAAGAAAATCAACATCAGTTGCATCATTTTGCATTTGCAAGAACCATCAACAACGACGTCAAGAGAACTATCAACATATTACATACACATATTTTATTACTTTGACATCAAAGGAAGAGTACATTGAAGATTATATTGCAAACATGAATTACAAGCTTATTTGCTTTACGTCAAATTAGAGGAAGCTGACGTCAAATGTTCAAGGAGAGTAATTAAGTATCAACACGGTAAAAGACACTATCTCCCCATTTGAATTGCATTTTTTATTCTAATGAGTTTTATCTCAGCCTTTGTCGAGAGCATCCGAGAGGATGAATTCTCAAAAACAAACCACAGGTACGAACGACATCAAAAAGGATATAGCATAACGTGGAACTTTTTCTTAACAGCGAGTTGGGACATAGTCCAAAGAGAAATACCAAACTCTTAGGACGTAAGCTGAGAAGCGACTTCCACCACAATCAAACCACACCCCTATCAGAAGGCATGTGGATTTTTCTTAGTTTTATCGGTTTCAGTTTCGCATCCGAAAAATTTTGGTTTCCACCGAAAGCAGCTTTCCAATCTGAGTGATAATGCGTCAAGAGCTTTGGAAATTATGTCCGTGTAAATTCTTAATTATGGATGTGAAGCGCCACATTCATGGCTAAGAGGTTGCAAGCTTCCTTTTCATACTCGACTTATTTTGTCACTCCTCTAGAACCAAAGGTTATCTTGCATAATAGATTTCTTTTTCAACCGATCGAGTCAAACTACAAACAGCCTGATTCCTAAGGCTTAAGTACATGTTGGCGGACTCAATCTTGAAAACTCGGCTGTACTCCGATATTCCCTCCTAAATCTTATTTTCGAGCATTCTGGTCCCTTCATAATTTGGTATCGGGATAACTTTTGAATTTTTTCAAGATTGTGCGCTAAAGTCAAGCATATCGAACTACAAGTGGCCTGAATTCTCATATAGCCTGAGATATGTAGGAAACCCATTACCGAGGCTCGACCATAATCCCTAAAATCCGTACAAAATTTCAAAAGATGAAGATATGGTCGGTCAAAATTGAATTCGTCAATTTCATTTGCCTCGAATTTCTTTCATCAATCCAAGTCAAACAAGGGACAGCTGTTGACACTCAATTTTGGATCTCCACATTGTATATTAAGCATCGATCTTCTTAAATTCCCAACGATTTGAAATAATTGACTTTAAAAAATTCAAAATATTTTCCAAGTCATTTTAAGTAATTCCGTCATTTTTATGATTTTTAAACTAATATATATATTTTATATAATTTTTTATGTATTTATGAATATTCAAAAATCATCTCAAAAAGATTTTACCTTTTTTAGTTAAATATTTTATTAGTTTAGTTTGGCTTAAATTATAGTTATAATTTCGAGTTAATTAGTTTGTAGCTAAATTAATTATTTTATAATTAAGTTAATTATTCTATGTCGTTAAGATTAAGAAGCTTATTAATTAATTATATTAATTCATCTTATTTTAATTTTGGGTCATTCCAACCCAACAACAATTTACATCAGCCCATTGTTGCTTCCAATTTCCAGCTAACATTACAGCCCACCAATATAACCCAATTCGTTTTCGGCCCACAACCAACCGACCCAACTCTCAAACCCAAGCCCATTCCAACAATTCCTCATAACAATACATTATACAATCAGCATTCCAAATCCAAAACAGACCCAACCCACAGCCAATTCCAATAACCCAGCGTACAAACAACTGTACCTGACCCCACTTTGCTTCTTCTTCTTCTTCAGACGAAACCCAGAAAACCAGTAAACGTCAACACTTGAAGCAGCTGCATCCCATCCCCCTTTTCAGAAATTTCCCATCCCTTCACTGTTGCTTCGAAAAGAGCATTGGAATTTGAATTTCAAATTTAAAATTTCGATTGTTTTTCCCCTAAATCGACCCCAAACTTCCTTTATATAAACTTCCATTTTTCTTTAGTGTTGGGGTGGGAAAAAAAGAGGAAGAGAGAAGTGGAAACAAGAGATTTTACATTCCAAAAAAAATGGAAATTTATTTTTAAATCGAGAGCTATTTTTTTGTAGCGATTCTCTTCTTGCTCGCTGTCAAGCTCGTTGTCCTATACTCGCAGCCCCGACAAAGGTAATATCCCTTTCCCTTTGCTAAGTTCTTCATTTCGTGTTATTGTTGTTTCAAAATTTTCAATTTTGTGATCATGTTGCCGTTGTTTAATTTCTGATTTCTTTAATGAAGATACAAAGTTATGATTTTAACATTTGAATATGGCTAAGTGTTACTCTTCTCGCTGATGAAATATGTTGTTGTGTTATTGATCTTGTTTAAGCCATTATTTTGATCAAATCGTCCTAGCTTGTCTCGGCTTATTGTTGATGTCTAGTAATTGGTCGTTTTGGTTTGAGTTAGTATATTTTAGTTGTTGAGGTATAAAATATGTCCTTCGAATATGATTTAAGCATAGAACTTTTCGATTAAGAGCTTTGGTTCCCTTTTGATTTTCGCGTTTAATATGCTAGTGTAATAGTCTCTCTGTTTCAATGGCTAAAGATGTAAATCTTGTTTAGCTCTAATTTAGTTACAATGGTTTATTTTCCTTGTCCTCCAGAGACTCATGCTTAGCAGTAGCTAGCTCTCCCTTTAAGCTTGTTAGTCATTAATTAATATAATTGATTTGCATAAAGAAGCAAATAAGAGGATAAGTTTGTTTTCATTGGAAGTGTTTAGAATTGATATTGATGCCTGAATTGCTTTCATTCTATTATCATCTCACCTATTTTTTTTATTTCGTAATATGTGGCCTTAGTCTTGATATGCTATTTGTGTAGGAGTTCTTTTATTTTAGTTTGAGTTTAAGTCTAGTAAAGTGTTACATGTTTCTATGTTTGTTATTATTTAAGGTTGGTTTTGCGTTTGCTAACTTAGTTATCTTTCCTTTTCTTGCCATGAAATTTATCCGAGTTCTAACATGAACACCTATCTCCCATCCTTACCTCTTGAGTTGTGTCGAAATTCAATATTTCTCCTATATCGAGTCATCCGAAGTAGCGGAATAGGCTGAAATGCAATCCCGAAAAGCTGTAAACAGTTTGTATACACTAAGTATACAATGATATACCTATCAAATAAGGAAATACCAAGCATAAATTTGAAATATAGGTTGGAGGCGTCAAAGAGGATTGTATACACTCGGTATACAGTCCGATATACAAGAAATAATGCAGTTGGCCCAATGTTTTTGGGCAACAATAGGTCCAAAAGGCCCAAATTCTTCTCTCCCTCTCTTTAACATTTGATTGCAATTATTTTTGTTTTATTTTAACTTTAACTTTAAAATTGTTAATTAACTTAATTAAATTCCCAAAAGATGAATTATTCTTTATGTTAGTTTATTTTAATAAAAAAATTCACTTTTTACCAACTCTTGTTTTTTTATTTATTTATAATCTTTAATCAGAACTTTTTATTTATTTAAAATAGCTTTAATTGACCAAATTGGTTTAAATTATTATTTCCAAAATGAATTAAATAAATTTTAATTAAACTAGTTTTATTAAAATTCTAATCACTTGTATTTCAAGTCAAATGTTTCATTTTGGATCCCTTTCTCTAAAAAATAATAATAAAATAAATGTGTCATTTATTTAACTATTTTCTCAAAGTTAATCAAATATTTTAAATTATTATTTTTATGTTAAATCGGTTTTTATTTTCTAAAAATAGTCAAAATATATTTTAGTCAAGTCGCAGGTCAACCGCATGTTGACCGTTAGCGGGAACTTCGAATGCTTAAACCCTTCTCGAAGTGTAAATTGAATCCCGAACCCTCTTTGGTATTTTCAAATGATTTTCTATCTATTTAAATCTTTAAAAATTATAAGTTTTCTTAATTTCTTTAAAAAATTAAGTGGCGACTCGTTTCTAAGTATTTTTCTTAAATTGTTTTATACTTAGAACATTTCAAAAAGTAATTTTTCTAAAGATAGTAAATTTACAGCATAATAATGCTCTCCAAAAGAATGCTGCCAAAATTCTATCCAAGTACTTGAACACACTTTTTGGTGGATTGATGATTGACAGTAGGTGAATTGGGATTGACTACAATACATGTCTTATTAGTATATATTTTCCTTTGGATGAAAGAAATTTGTTTTGCCATCCATTTATTCTTCTAGTAACCTTATTAATGATGTTTGCATGATAAGCCAACATTTGTCTACCTACTATCAGTGGGCACCCAATATACTTTACCGAAAAATATTTATGTAGCATCCTTGTACATCTTGCAATTTTGTGCTTAATTCAGATTGGGGTACTTGAGGCTATCATAAAACAACTTTGTATTTGTTTATTTTTACCCCGATGTTGCTTCATATGTTGTTAGGGCCTTCATGATAAGATTCATAGTCTTTATTTGACAACTCATAAATATCATTACGCCATCTATGAAAGCTAGGTGTTGTGGTCCGAAATTACCCATATGGAATCCTTTATATCTCCTCATTTCCTGAATGTTTTTTAACATGATGAATAACAACTCTGCACTGAGTACAAACAATGATGGTGAGCTTGGATCACCCTGCCTCAAGCCATTTTCTGCTTTAAAAAAGCCATATTTCACTATTAAGAATTACCAATTATTTAATATATGTATGCGGCTTAGGTCTATCCACCTTTTTAAGAAGCCTAGCTTCCTCATCAGCTCATATAAATAGGGCCAAGCAAATCTATCGTAGGCCTTGGCCATATCCAATTTAAATACCATATTATACGCTTTCTTCGGATTTTGAATGTCTTTAATGATTTCTTGTGCCAATATGATGTTCTTTGTAATCATTCTCCCTTTTATGAACCTTAATTGGATAGTTGAGATTAACTTTGGGAGTATTCTAGACAGTATCGCATTTAACAGTTTTGACAGGATCTTGCTGGATACATTACATAAACTAATCAGTCTGATATTTGTCAAATGTTGAGAAACCTCTACCTTTGGTGACATCACAATACAAGTATGGGTAAAGAATTTTGGCATGTTAGCACCTTCAAGGAAGGATCTGTTGCATACACATCCTCCGCCAGCACTTCCCAACAAGTTTGGTAAAATAATGTATTTCGCCAATCTGGTCCTGGTGCACTCTTTGGATTGATCCAAAATACAATATCTCTCACCTCGTCCAGTTTTGGAATAGTTGTGAGCATATCAATATCCTCTATTGAAACCTTTGGACAAATGGAATCCAGTGGAGAGTAGTCTTCTCATCCTTCTTTATGTCCAAATATTTTCTGAAAATACTGAGTTGCTGGCTATCTCTTCATTCATTTCAAACCAAACTCCATCTTCATCCTGTATTTTTTGAATATTCAATTTCCTTCTTATCTTTTTTATCACACTGTGAAAATATGTAGTGTTTTTATCCCCGTCTTTCAACCAATTTGCCTTGGTGTTTTGCCTTCGTACTGAATCCTGTAGTTTTAAGAATTAAACATATTCGGCTTTTCCTTGTTAACTACTGCTCGTATTTCTAGATTGCTATCTCTAGATTGAATATCCTCTAAGTCTATAATTTCTTGCTTCGACTTTTTCGATTCATCATATATATCCCCAAATGCCTGTCAGGACCATTTACTAAGTTTTTTGCAAGTTTTTTTAAGCTTCGGATGCAGCCTCCACATAGCATTTCTTGTTACTTCTTCCCCCAAATTTCTTTCACAATTATAATGAAGTCCTTGTGTTCCACTCAAAAATCCAAGGATTTAAAATATCTTGGTCCCAAGATAGCATTCTTTTTCAAAGAGATCAACAATGGAGCATGGTCAGAGCTTGTTCAGGCTAAGTGTTGTACTGTAGTATCACGCTTGACATCTTCCCATTCTTCATTAATCAACATCATGTCTAGTATCATCCATATGGTCTTTGGAATGCCTCTATTATCACTCCGCGTAAACTTGTTTTCATAGATTCCTACATCTTTCCCTCTACAATCATCTTTACAAGTTTAAAAATCAAAGTTATTTTCAAGTCTATGTGGTTTGCCTCCATCTTCTTAAATCATCCCATAATTGCATTCGCTGACCAGGAGTGCATTTAGAAAATACTATTATAAGGTGGATAGGTACCAAACTGGATTGAGTTAGAGCTCTGCATATTACTTGTTGCTCGGTGTCATCCAAAATGTGGACATCCAGATCGTCCGTCCAAAACAACCAAATTTTGTTATTGCAATTGGAATAACATTGTTGGGTGCCTAATTTCAATTTGTATCTTTGGATTTTTGTTGCTCTAACCATTGGTTCTTGTATAGCAATAAAAGGAATATTGAACTGAGTTTAGATGTATTTGAGTCTAACTGAAGCTTTTTGGGAATTCATTCCCCTAATATTTCATGAGAGTGTTAAACATTGAAAACACTAGGGTTGATTTCCTTTGTCATCTTCTTGTTCTTCCTTGTAGCACTTGGTGATGCTTCTCTCTAGCCACCACGTGTACTTGATGTACCTCTAGGTGAGAGGTTGTTATTTTGTGTCACCTTATCTTAGCACTTGATAGAGTTATTGGGTTAATCTCAAAGTTAAGGGATCTTTGTGTTCTTCTCATGTTCTCGTCACCTAACTTGGTTGTCTCATCTTCATCTTTGTTGAGGTCCATTTCTGTGTCATGAGTTTCTGGAACTGTATCAGTGTTCCAATATTGCTCAGTGTACCCTTGGTCTTAATTAAAGGCAAAATCGTATGTTGAATAGGTGAACCCCCCGATGTAATCTCTTGAACTTCAATGGCCATGGATAAGTTCAATCTTTTTTTGCTCTTGTCCCCCTTTATCTCCACATTACATAGCTTCAAAGTAGGGAAAAGAGTATCCGTTTTCATTTTATTTCCCTCGGTCAATGCTGGTAGGTTCTAATCTAGAATTTTGGATGCAAACTTTTTCATTCTGTCTTTAGGGCATTTCTTGATATGTTTCTCAAGAAATAGTAACTAGTCCCTTCTCCACACTGAGTATGTAGTCTTCCAAGTGACCTGGCACATCTGTTCTTCCTCTCCTCGACTTCCTCCATTTTTTTGTCCTTTGAGTTTTTCCTTATTTTTCTTCTCTTTTTTCTTTCCCTTTCTTCTTGCTTCTTTGACTACTGGAACCAATTCTATTTTATGTTCCTCCAATTGTATATTTAATTGGATCGAGGCTTCGTAGGGTGTGACTTCCATTTGGATGGGTCTTACTCCATTGCAATAGTTTGTCATGTGGGTGGGAGATTATCCAACACATTCAGACTGCTAGTGATTCCTTTGTTCTTATTATTCAGATGTGACTCTTTTTTCTCGTTGTTCTTTGTGTTTTTTTACTTTTCTCCATCCTTATGTTTCTCCCTCGGGATTTTCCCTAGTTTTACCAGCCTTCGCAATATTCCCCAAAGCATCCACTTTAGGATGTTGCAGCCTGCAATGGGCATCTGAATGCCCTTGCATCTTGCAGTAAAAAATAGAGATTAGGGACATTGATCAATTGCAGAAAAGAGTTTAATTCTCCTAAGGCCTCGATCAAAGCAACTTCCACTTCGTTCAGCCTAGGTCGTGTCAGTTCTATCTCCACTCGAGCATTGGTTGTAGTTGGTCTAGTCCCAGCTAGTGTTACCTTATATAGTGCAATCAAGGCGTCTAATGGTTCCAGAATCTTTTTCATTGATTGAGTCATAGTAGTGTCACGGTATGTCCGGCAATGTCACCCATACTGATGCAATCCGGATTGCATCAAGGCCATTCACTAGAAGTCAAGCACGAGACCTTCAAATGATGCAAGGGTTATTCATGAAGTTGGAGGTCCTCGAAATGGTATTGATGGCGAACAAGGAATTCCATGCCTTGAAGATTGCATGGCGAGCCAGAGCCAATCGGCGGATCACCCAAGCCCTTAGGGGATAATCCCAGCTGGCCCAAATCTACAGAACATGGCTAGGAGCATTACCCAACAGGAACCAACGCCGAGCAGAAGGGCGGATCGCCGAGTCTACTAGGCAAGCCCGACTTGGCTCGCCCTTTGTCATTTTTGGGTCACTTTTGGGCCTTTTAACCTAAAACTATAAATAGCTAGTTTGGGTCCATTTTAGAGTTAGACTATTTTGAATATTGATGTTGAAAACTGAAAACTCATGTTTGAGTCTTGAGAGCTTGGTTAAGTTTCTGTTGATTGTTATTTAGAAACGTCGGTTGCTTGGGATATTGATTCCCTTGAGGTCGTCGTACAAGTTTGGTGCTATAGTTGGATTAACGAATCGAGGTCTTATGGTTTAATATACCCTTTGGTTGCTTTTTTTTCCTCTTGTGTGTCTATCTATCTATCTTTATTTCTTGCATTTTTTTATTTCTGCATTGTATTATGATTCTCCTTGTGAGAATTACATCACACACTGCGACGACTGTAGCATCTCTTGAAGTCATCTTCTTTTGAGAAATCAAGAAACACATGTCTCCAGACATATTCCCCAATCTTAATTGTATCTTGCATTGGGAACGTTCTCTTGAATTCATCTCTTAACCTGTCGATTTGGGGACGTGTGCGATAGAATTTTCTCATCATGGTCATTGTGCACTTTTCTGCTAGTATCGCATCTTCCTCTTTAGAGATGATCACTTTGGCCCTTCCATCAACAAGTTCATAAGGCTTGTTTTCCAGTCATATTATCTTTTTTCCTCGTCCTAGCGCTGCTGCAAAGTTCTGTTGAGGCTGTTCCCCATTGTGCTTGGTTGGTATGGATTGGATTGTTGTAGTTGTTGGTTGCCGATGGCTAGTTGAATTTGCCGCCACCATCGAAGTTGGAGTTAGGTTTCAAGAAGTTTTGTTGCACGCAAGGCACGTTTTGTTTGATGTAATTTTTGAATTTTGTGCTTATCTGATTGTATCTTTTAAAAATATATGGTATAAATATTAAAAGTGGTAATATATGTAATTGTTTGAAAGTAAAGATAATGTTAATATAATATATATGGTAGAGGGTGTATATCTGGTTAGGTAGTTTTTCCTTAAATTTATTGAGATTAAGTGGGTCATAGTCATGACCCAATCCAATTTTTAACCCGTTGGAGCCCAAAGCAAATTTAGACGGGTCATGACTCAATCTAATTTCTATTTCAGCCCATTTTAATAGGGAAAATTTTCAAAACAGCAATATTTTATCTTTTAGTGGGACTCCTTAGCAATAGTTTCATTATTTATTAAAAATGTCATTATTTTAGTTTGTTAATGGATTAGTTATGTATTTATTTTATTTTGATTGATTTGAAAGAATACAAAAATTAATAACAGAAAAGAGAAAATCATGGAACGAAAAAATTCAAAAAGGTAAAAAAGATTTTAAATACAAATCAGTTACCTTTTGAAAAAATTATAAATCTCCTTCTTTCTGTCAAGGCTTTTTTTTCTTTCTTCTTAAGAACATCAATTTTTTTAAAAGAATAATTTAGTTTGTCTTCCGAATCATTAATCTTATAACTTTCAAAGATTCTTCAAGTTGAATACGGCATATTTTTTTAAACGAAATTTTTCAAAATTGAGGACTATAAATTTGTCGCATCTAGTGAACAATCGAAAAACAATCAGGTATTTTTTTCGATTTTTTTTCTTGTTTGGATGAAATATTCGCATATGTCGAGTATAATTGTTTTTTTTTCCTGATTAAATCAGTGAAATCTTTGTATGTATTGAGATTTATAGCTTTTTACGGATGTTTTGTAATATAGGAATACAAGCATAACAATTCTGGATAGCGTACAACTATGGAGTAAAAAATATCAACTAATTAGTGGTTGTATACAGATTTTTGTTGTCTTGTAGTGATTGTTGGATACAATTAAGTATTGGATACAATTAAGTTGTATTCAAACTAAAATGTATTTATATTCCAGTTTGTTATATTATTATTATTTCACTGAAAATATTGTTTTCGAAAAACATAGAATAAGTTGTATTAAAATAATTGTATTTATATTACAATAT
>JAJOOR010012890.1:0-27992 GCA_036250505.1 Solanum acaule
ATCACATACATTTAATTCAACATAAGCACTTACATTCAATTCATTATGACTCACTTTCACATTAGCATGCTCAAAGACCAACACTTTCATTAATTAGCACAAAGAGACTCATTCATTCATTATCATTACTAAGACACACCAAGATCTCCCTTAAATGTCTACTTGTGCAATGTCTAGATGATGTCCCATTCCACCACCTATCCTAAGTAGTACACCCTTAAGAGACCCTAGTTCATTCATTCATTAGTGTGGGGGAGAGCCTTAACCGACATAGACCATGGAGCTTGACATGGAATCCCTGTAATACCCTTACCGGATGAGGGATCCCCACTAGCCTAAGGTAGGGCCATTCTTTTAGCCTTTACATGGTAAAGACCACTAGCTAGTCTTATGTGGGCACATAGTTAAGGGATAGAAGGATTGTTTCTAAGTACCCACTTCTCAACTAACGATGGGGCACCCATCTTAAGGGTTGCTACTAAATACTCACATCTCAACTAACGAAGGAGTATCCACCCATCTTCATATCGTCTCGGTGCTAGAAATTACTCCCCCACGGAGTTAGGACATTCATTTCATTCATTCATTTAGGGATGAGGATTGCTACTACGTACTCTCATCTCAACTCACGAAGGAGTACCCATCCTAGCCCAACATTCATTCATTTAGGATTAAGGATTGCTACTAAGTATTCTCATCTCAACTCACGAAGGAATACCCATCCTAACCCTCATTCATTCATTAGGAAAACTCTTGGATTCAAAGATGAGAAAACCTTTCATATAGGAATCCCATTCATTTAAGGGAGTACATTATGAGACTATCCTTACAATAGACCTAACATTCATTCATTTAGGAAGCTCTTGGATTCAAAGATGAGAAAACCTTTCATCTAGGAAACCCATTCATTAGCATTAACTCCCATTCTTTTCATTCATTCATACATTCTTTCATTCATTCTTCACTAGGTGTGAGAGTAGGTAAACATAGTCTATCCTAACCTTACCTTCATTATAAGTCATTCAAAGAAGACAACAACCAAGCATAACACAGGTCACCTTTCATGCTCTTAGACCATACACAATTTCACATCATAACACATTACCTTCACATAATCAACATTACTCAAAACAACAATCATCCAACATTGCGTACAAGGCCATGATCACAACATGCTTATAAAGTAAACACCTCCCCAATTTCGAAGGGATCAAACTTCACAATTCTAACATCTACAACATATATATATATATATATATATAAAATACTAGAATCAATAATCTATTCACAACTTCATCATCATCATAGACCTTAAGTCACAATTGCCCATTCAAGGCCAACATCCAATATAACACAATTGACCATCAATTCCTCATAATTCAATATAGAACAATACATAAATCAATAGCCCATAACAATCTACAAATTAATATCACATTATTAGCTCAAAATCAATAGACCCACTTTAGACCCAAAATTAGGATTTCAAGATATGCAAGGGTTCATAGAGTTTTTCATCTTTAAACTATTAATATTAACATAAATCATCATTTGAAATACTTTCATGCAAGAACCCAAGCTTAGAATTGAAATTTGGGGTTTTTAGTGTTTTTGAAAAACATTGAAATCACTTTGATTTGTCTCTTTGATTGAAAGGAGAATCAAAGATAAAATCCCCATACCTTTGTGATTGATTTTCTTAGGAATTTGAAGAAAAATCAGTAGGAACCCATCCCCAAGCTTGAAGCTTCATCAATGGCTTCCATGGAGTTCTAGAGAGAGAAATTTATTTGAGAGGGAAGGTTCAATTGATAATGAGGTCTAATTCTAGGTCTTGGGGTTTTAACCATTTAAAATACCCTAAAATAGGTAGAATAACCGTTTCTAATAATTCCCCAAAGTACCCAAAGTACCCCTCACTTAGTTGGACCTTTTAAACAAGTCAAACTTGAGTTTTATTTTCGCAAATTTCATCGGGAAACAAGTTCGCGACGCGGAGGTGTTCCCGCAAGTTTCTGGAAATTAAAATATGAGATGGTAGAGTCCGCAACGCGGACCAACCTTTTGGCCTTTGGTGGAGCTAGTCCACTACGCGGACATGCTCCCACCATGAGCATTTTCGAGCTGCCTTGGCAGCTTGCTCGGCCAAGGGTTGGGATCCTCCTTGGGGCCCCTTCGGGTGGCCCCGGGGTGTCGTATTCGAACGTTTTGACCCTAAAAACATTTATTAAGACACTAGGGTCACCTCCACTAATTTTAGACTCCGAACAACACATAAAAACAGGCAAGACACACTAGAACACGCTAGCACGCAAACAACTAGTTTTCGAATGTCTTGAACGTCTCTTTGACGTTTGAATTCCAAACTCTTTACAACTGACTATAAAGGCTATTCTTCATTATTGTAACAAGTTATTAATGCATAAAACCCATGTGAGGCTCTACTTTATCCTACTTCATTTTGAGGGGAGTTACAGTATGATTAATTTTCCTGATGATGTTATGCATTGAGTATGAGTTGCCTATAGACTTCATGAGATTAATTGATGAACATGCTTTAGATATGCTTTTTGAGAGTGAATTTCATATGGCTCCATGATATTATGTTGAGCATGCTTATAGCATGGAGAAGGTACTTCCTCTTTGAACATGAGTAATGCTGAAATTCCATGCATATTGGGTTGCTAAACGTAGTTCCTACTTCCTTATGATCCATTTGAGTATGTTAAGCATGGAGTTAATGTTTCCTCCTTATTTACGTGCATTGCATGCATAATGGGCTAATAGAGTTAGTTCACCCCTCCTATGATGTTTTGAGGACGTCCTAGGTTGGAGTCGATAGTTCCTCCTTGGTTGCATGCATTGCATTGTAGATTGGATTGTTAGTTCCTCTCCTACTCTTATAGAACCAATTTAAATCTCATTCGAGGACGAATGATCCCAAGGGGGAGATATGGTAACACCCCGTATTCAGAAAGGACCAAGTAGCAACTTTTTAAACTTTCTAGGTGCCATCCACGAAGGGACAACCATGGCCCGTGGTGTGGGACACAGATCGTAGGTGGGTCCATGGATTGGTCCCTCAAAAATTGTCCAGGTCATGGACAATGGTGGGACCTACGGACCGTAGGTGGGACTACGCCTCGTGATCCAGTGGTCCGTGGATTTGCCAAAAGTCATTGACCACCATCCACGGTCCACCAGAACGGACCACAGGTCAGGCGACGGTCTGTCGACTGGGTCCGTGGTTGGTAGGTCGGTGGACTACTGTCAGTGATTTTTTCAGGGGCAGTTGGGTTTTTTCCTAATTAATTAATTTATATACTATGTCATTTTGCCTATATTTAGAACCTCTATATAAGCTTTTTCAACCCCCAAATTAACCCATTTAATTTATTCCTCCAATTTCACAAAAAAAACCAAATTCCCCTCCTAATATTCTCTCTTTCGAAATTTGAAGAAGAAGAAGAAGGATTCACCTAGGGTTTCAAGCTAAGGCTCCAATTCCTCCATTTAAGACTTGCAATTGTACTCAAGGTATGATAGTTTTCATCCATGAATTCCTTCCATTCATGGAGTTCCCAAATTCCTCAGTTTCAAAGATTAGAATTCCCCAATTGAGTTAGGGTTTTCAAATATTATCATGGATTTTCTAAATTGTGGATTTAAATAATTGAATTATGATCTCTTATGCATGAATTGATGAATTACAGTGATTTTATGATGATTACCCTCATGAACCCATGTAATCTCCCATGTTTTCAAGTTATGAATCATATGATGTGAGATTTTGATCTTCAAGGAAGAGTTTTATGAAATTAAGCATGTATTGCAAGCTTTCCATGTATTTATGATGAAATACATATCTTTTTTTTGGTCAAATTTAGGACTCATAGTCCATTTTATTAGCTCAAATATTCATGAGCTCCCAATAAGCCCATGATTTATACACAAAGAAGAGCTGTAAAAAATCAAATAAAAAAGAATTGTCAAGCACAAATAAGAGGGCACGGACAAATAAAATCAATCCCCTAATATGGGGTTTCCTAATACGGTCCTCTTCCACTGAGAATGTACATTGTGGACCCTTTAAACATTAGTTTCCATCTCCTTCTGTTGTGGGTGTTAAATGTTTTGTATCATCCATGGAGTTGGACTAAGAATCTTCTGTAAGTCTCTCCGTCTTTGTGTTCTTTCATTCCCTCTTCGACCCTTGTTTAATTGTTGTCCTTCATTTCGTTAAAGCGGAAATGGAGAGAAATAAGTTGTTTGTGAGCTTCTTTGTGAATTCTCTGGATGCGAGTTATTGCTGCATTGGTCACAAATTATTATGTAAATGTAATACCTATGAGATTGTGTGAAATTTCCTTGTTTATCTTTCATGCTTGACTTCTGTTAAAGTTCTTAATCCGCTTTGTCCTCGTTCTAATTATTGGTATTTGACTTTTGTCCATGTTTAGAATCTTTCTTCCCAAACTAGGTAACTGATTAAAGTTGTGGAATTGTTTCTTGTCTTCCTGATTGATTGTCATGTTTGTGATGAAATTAGGTAACTAATTAGCTTCCCAGAATATATGACTAAATTGGACGTTTAATTGAGTAGTCATTTCCTTTACGTCCTCGATAGTGTCTGCCAGTTCTCAAGGTATCTTCCAGTTCCCTGTTATCATTTTCTTTAAACATAACAGTCTGTCTCCATCTGATGTCTTGTTAACCTTGACATAAACAAAATTTTAAAGCTTTCTAGATAGCCATTAGCTCGACCTCCATGTTAGACCTTATTCCTAGTCCTTGTGCCTCCGCATACACCAAATCTTCATTCGGGTCCCTGATACAAAATCCATAAGAACTTTGCCCTGGATTCCCTTTACTATCACCATCTGTATTGCAAGTTATCCAGCCCTCCTTATGTTTCTTCTATTCTACTATGTGATAGAATTGTCTTGATTTGTATCTTTAAGATTATCTATCATTCCATTAATATGAGTCAGAAGGTTTTTAATCCATGGGAACTTAGTTCTTATGAGCTGATATACAATCAATGACAATTGATTGTACATTTTGCTATATGAAATTGTTTCCCATGTCTTCTAGTGTTTCTCCTCTTCTATAGTTCCCATAATATGATGGCACGAATCGCTTTCATTATCACCTGCACTTTTGGATTTGCACTGTAATCCCACCATCTAAATAATAACTGGAAAAGATGTGCTCCAACACTTCGAATACATGTGCAAGAAGCAAACTGCTTCCATAGCTTTTGAGTTGTGGGAGCCGTTAGTAGTAAATGATTTATCGTCTCCAATGTTCCTTCCTCACAGCAGTGGCATTTCGAGACACTATGTATCCTCATCCTCTTAAGATTATCATCAGTTGGTATTCTCTTCTTCCATACCCTCCAAAGAAAAAATGAAATCTTAAAAAGGAACCCCTTTATCCACACATTCTGTAACCACCCTACTTCCTCTTTTTATGTCGTAGATTCTGATAAGCCGAATGCACTGAAAACTTGCTTGTGGTGTTCCCCATCCACCATGCCTTATTAGACGCATTCTGAATAATTTTAGGCTTGATGTTATCTATAATGTGTTCCATCATTTTCTCTGAAATATACTTCTTCAGCTTCTCAACATTACATCCTCCATTGTTGAATAATTCCTTAACCTCCAATTCACTTCAGAATTGACTATATCTTCTGCGAAGTATAAAGACCCTTGTTTGGTCCAATTATCAAACTAAAAAATAGAATTTCCAGCCTGTATCTTCCACCATATATCATGGTCCACCTTTTCCCTTATTGCCAACATCTTTCTCCATGTATGAGATCCTCCATTGCTATCCACTATCGTTGGATGTAGCTTCTTGCAATATTTATTTTTCATCTATCTGCTCCATAAAGAATTTGATACTCTGAAATTCCACAATAGCTTAGCAAACAACGCCTTCGCAACATCATGTAATGATCGAAATCCTAATCCACCTTCTTCCTTTGGGTAACACATATCCTCCCAAGCTACCCAATATTTGCCTTTCAATCCTCCAATCGATCCCCAAAAACATTTTTGCAAAAACATGATGAACTTACTCTATGACTTTTTTAGTGGGATTCATTGCTGATAGCAAGTACATTTGCATAGTTTGCAATACAAGATTTATAAGAATGAACTTACCTCCAAAAGAGAGTAATCTGTTTTTCCAAGTAAGAATCCTCTGAGGAATATTTCTTATTAATTCTTCAAAATGAGAACTATTTTTCCTCCCATAGAAAACTCAACATCCTAGATACATAAAAGGAAAATTTCCTTGTCGGATCCCTGTTAACCTCTTAATCTAATGGCCACAATCAACAGAGTCTTATCTTGGAGGTAGAAGGAACTCTTCGACTTATTAATCATTTCCCCATATACCTTCTCATAATCTCTTAAAAAAAATCATCATCTTGATTACTGAAACGTTATCCCCAGAGTAAAATATTATTGTATCATCAGCATAGGATAAATGGTTTATTTCTGGGCTCCACTTTGGTAATCCATATCTTTTGAATTGGTTATCTCGGTGTAAGCTATCCAAACCTCTTGATAACACTTCTGTTGCAATTATGAATAAGGTTGGGGATAAAGGATCCCCCTATTTCACTCCCATTGAGGATTGCAAAAAACCATGTGACTCTCCATTAATCAACACTGAGTACCAGTTATTAGAGATGGGTCTCCAAATCATGTCAATTATAAATTCTGAGAATCCAAAATTTCTCAACACCTTGGTTAAAATTATCCGAGAAACCATATCATACGCTTTTTCCATGTTCAACTTTACCACCACATTTGAAAATTTGTTTCTCAAGTTGATATTTTTGATGATTTCTTTTTACAAAAGAACATTCTCAGTAATACTTCTACCTTTTACAAACTTAGCCTGAGTCTATGAAATGATCGAAGGCAACAACTACCATTTTCTCATGGACCATTCTTGATATGATCTTATTAGTAAACGAACTAATACTAATAGGCTTCATGTCCGAGAACGTTTTCACATCCTCTTTTTTGGGGATCAAAACTAAGTTAGTGTGTGTAATGAATTTCGGTAGCTCCTGTCCACAAAAGAAAGCCCTGACTAACAAGTAATAAAATGTCTATTACATGAACAAAAGAAACTTAAAAGTCTTGTCCGCGAATCCATGAGGACATACCAAGTCATGGAGGAAAAGAAGTCCAATACTTCAAACTAGCTAGAAGGAATCACGTGCCGGAACCTACACTTGTAGTAAAAATATGAAGAATATGGGTTAGTACACAGAAATGTACTAAGTAAGATGACCATGCAAAACATGCTTTAAAAGGGGACATTTTGGTTGGAAATCATGCATTATGCCTTTTTTAGAAACATCATGTACAATAACATAAAAGACATCATACACAAGCATTAACATCATATAAGTCATAACTTCACACTTAAACAATATCACATGGAAACCATTACCTTTACCTTGGACCTTCAACTCAAGCAACCCTTATGCTATGCCTGTGCAATGTATGGATAGCGTCCCATATCACCATCCACACTAAGACACCACATTTAGATCACCTAAAGTGAACTTACCATTCATTTCCTTTCATCTTTAAGCCATATTCATACATAAAAGACATATCATTTCATAAGGTATGACAAGGGAAAGTAACTCATAATATAGCCCAAGTATAGCATATATATCATATTAAGCATTTAAGAGATAACATTCTTCAATTACTCCATTTAAGACACTTTCATATCATAGCCATTAATATTTAGAGAAGCTCACTATGACCCTCTCAAAGACTACTCGTGCAATATACAAGTAGCATCCCATACTACTACCAACACTTCGTAGAACCTATCAAGACACACATTGAAATCTTACATGATGGGAAGTAAGTGTTAACCGACATAGACCATGAGAGCTTGTGATGGAATTCGGTGTCATAAGTCCCCACACTGTAAAGAGGTTGTCTACTTGCCTAAGGAAGACCGGTTCATATAACATAGGTGGATCCACTAGCTAGACCTATGCGGGCACATAGTTTATGGGATAAGGTAGACGATCATTGAAACTCATGCCTAACTTTGGGGGAGTTTCCATCTAACCAAATTCACTCGGTGCTTAGCCTACATTCCCATAGAATAGTTCATTACCTTGACATTATCACATATGAGGGGTGCCATTGGCCTACCGACTCTAATTCATTCATTACACATGAAAGGGTGCCTTAAGCCTACCGATTCAAGGTACATTTAGGAAAGCTCATTAACTCTTCTTGAAAGGGTGCCATAGGCCTACCGGTTCAAGGCTCATCGTTAACCTTAATGGAAGGGTGCCATAAGCCTACCGATCCCAATGTTCATCATTAACATGAGTGGAAGGGTGCTACTAGCCTACCGATCCAAGGATTCAACAATCAACAATATAATCATTTATACAAGAAAAGGAGGCATAAGCCCTACCAATTCAAGGTATACTTTATATTGAAGAATCCTTCATGTTCTATCATTAACATTCATGAGTGTCACATTGAGAAATAGTCTTTCAATAATAACACATTTACATTCATAACATGAACACATTACCTTCATTGAATTATCATTCATACAATATAATGATAACACTTCAATTCCTCATACTATGCCTTCAAGGTCGTGGTCACAATATACATAATAAGTAAACACCTCCACCTTTCAAGTGGATCAACATCAAGTTAACGATTCTAAACCAACAAGTAGTTTCTCATATCTTGCCTTTAAGGCCATAAACCTCACATACCAATACACCATAAATGCACCATAAAATAAGAATGGGTAATGATATACTTCAGCAATATAAAGCCATTTAAACAAGTTCTATTCATATATATTCATTATCAAGAAACCCACTTCATAAAGGCATAAACTAGGAATAGAGAGAAATCATGGGTTCATGGAGTATTTTCATCTTAAATCAGCAATACAACAAAAATATAACAATAATATGCCATTATAAATCTTTTAAAACCATTTGCTGAAAGAACCCCTGAGGTTGAGTAAAACCCTAGGTTTTCATGAACTTGGAATCAATAAAAGTTTACTTTGAAGTTGACTCTAGGGTGAAAGATAACCCTAGATGAAGGATCACCATACCTTTGTTAATATTTCCCAAGAAATTTGATGAAGGAAGCCATGAATCCAAAACCCTAGCTCCCAATTCTTCTTCTTCCTTGAGTTAGAAAGAAATATATAGAGAGAGAACTTTGGGATTTGATTTGGGAAAAATGAGTGAATGACTAGTTTAAAAAACATAAAACCTTATATATTTATCATATAAACCAATTAAAATCAACCCCACATAATAAAACATAAAAACAAAATTACCAAAAACCCCAACTTGAGGCAGCCCGTCAGGGACCACGCCCAACTAAACAGGTCGTGGGGGGCACCACGGCTCGTGGTGTTGCCCGTGGTCCTTGAGGCAGTGTGCCTCCCATCCTTGCCAAGCCCTCCATGGCCAAGGCAAGTCCACGGAAACTCCAACGATCCATGGTTCACACCACGAGTCGTGGTGAAGCTCGTGGTCATAGGGCAGCACCTAGGCAAAGTTGTCTTGCCTCCCTTGAGCCTAAGTGAACTCTAGGTTCACTTTCACGGACCGTATAGGGCACCATAGCTCGTGGTGGTGCCCGTGAACTTTGGGACAGTGGCTCCCTCAACTTGCAACATCTCCCACCAAGCTAAAGCGACCCCACGAGTTTTCCCACGGCTCGTGGTCATGACCAGGAATCGTGAAGTCATTTGTGAAGGGGTGCCTTGGCTTGGCACCAAACTTGAGCAAGTTGTCTTGCCACCACGGGTGGCACCATGGCTCGTGGTAGCCATCACGGGTCGTGAAGACCCTCGTCGTCAGTAGCTAGGACTATTTTTAGGTAGCCTAGGTTCCCAAACAATGGACTACACACAAAACCCTTAGCCCTTGCCCTTAACTCATGACATTAACCCCACGTTAAGGCTCTAGTTTAACCTATCATTTTCCGAGTTGTTACACTAGGCTAGACCTAACTACCATGGGAAAACACACTATCATGCAAACCAAACTTTGCAAGGAAGAGTACATGTATCCCAACCTAGGTACCATGCAAACATTCAATATAATGCATGCGACCCTTAGGGGAGTATGAATCCTCAACCCTAAGCTACCCTTAGGAGAGTATGATTTCTCAATCCTAAGCTACCCTTAGGAGAGTGTGATGTCTCATCTTAAGCTACCCTTAGGAGAGTATGAATCCTCAACTCCTAAGCTACCATGAAATGGTCTTGGCCTAACCAAGTCATGCTACCATGAAGGCATTTTAACAATGCTAGTTCAAGCTACCCTTAGGAGAGTATAGGTCCTTAATCCTAGGCTACCATGCCTACTCTAATTCAATCTACCATGAAAAGCATCCTACAAATGCTAATTCAATCTAACCTTAGGAGAGTATGGTTCCTCAATCCCAAGCTACCATGAGAACTCCTAACCCATGCTACTTAAGTCTAACTATACATGAAGGGATCATATGTCACAACTTCAAGATATTCTTTTCTAAAGCCCGGCGTACTTCTCTTTTGAAAATGAAATCTTAACGGGATGAAACTGAGCCTATTTTGTAATTCGATCCACAATAACACAAATCGAATCAAATTGTTGATTAGTGCAAGGTAAACCCATAATGAAGTCCATAGCAAATCTTCTCACTTCCATGTATGGATATTATGTTTTTAGCCCAATCATGAAGTTTCTAAGGCTCAACTTTAACTTATTGACAATTTAGACATTTTGCCACAAATCCCGCAATATACTTTTTCATCCCATTCCACCAATAGTCTTTCGGCAAATCACAGTACATATTTGTGGCACCCGATTGAATAGAATATAGAGAACTGTGAGCTTCTGTAAATCATCACAATAAACCACAAACTGTCTTATCCTTCCGTAATGTCAAAATAGGAGTTGTAGTAAGTATAGCCTCCAACTCTTGGAAACTCTTTTTACAAGCTTCGAACCATAGGAATTTCAGCTTCTTTTGAGCCAATGTCATTAAAGGCGAAACAATAGAGGAAAACCCTTCCACAAACGTTCTATAGTAATCAGCCAAACCGAATAAAATTTGTATATGTTAAGAAGACAAAGGTCTAGGCCAATGCTTTAACGCCTCAGTTTTCCTAGGATCGACATGAATACCTTCACCAGAGATAATATAGCCAAGGAATGCAACAGACCTCAACCAAAACTCACACTTGTTAATCTTAGCATACAACTCATGAACCTTGAGAATTTGAAACACAATCCTCAAATGTTCAACATGTTCATCCTCATTGTATGAGTAAATCAAAATATAATCAATAAACATAATCACAAACATATCAAGATATTACTCTACGACCCTTTTAATAAAATCCCTGAATGTCGCCATGGCATTGGTCAAACAAAAAGACATTACTAAAAATTCATAATGACCATACTAACTTCAAAAATCCGTCTTTGGAATGTCACTCTCCTTCACCCTCGACTAGTGAAAACCCGACTGAAGGTCGATCGTAGATATGTAACTCATTCCTTTGAGTTGATCAAACAAATCATCTATCTTTTGAATATGATACTTATTCTTTCTAATAACCTTATTTAACTGTCGATAGTCATGGTACATTAGAGGGAACCATCCTTCTTTTGGACAAACAAGACAGGGCACCCCATGGAGAGATACTTGGTCTAATATAATCCTTATCCAATAAATACTTCAATTTATTATTCAACTCCTTAAGTTCTGCTAGGGTGATTCAGTGAGGAGGAATAGAGATATGTTTTCTATTTAAGAGAAGGTCAATACTGAAGTCTATTTCCCTTTTTGGAGAATTACCAGGAAAGTCATTGACTAACACTTCCAAAATCTCATTTACTATCGAAACTGACTAAAGAGTAGGTGTTTCATAATTTGTATCCCTAACTTGAACAAGATAACAAATACAACCCTTAGAAATCAAGTTCCTTGACTTTAGGCAAGATATGAACTTACCCTTAAGAGTATAATTTCCCCTTTCCATGACATGACAAGTTCATCTAGAATAGTGAATGTGACCAACTAGGTCCTACAATCTATGGAAGCATAACATACATGAAGCAAATCTATCCCAAGAATGACATCAAAAATTAATATATCAAGCTCCACAATATGAACATGAGTTAACTTATGTGTAACACCTCAGATTAAGAAAAGGGAAATATATTCGTTTCGCAGCCATTCAGCGAAGTGACTTGATGATGCCAAATGACTCAGCGATCCGCTGAATAACTCGGCGATTCACCGAATGACTCAGCGATCCACCGAATGACTCGGTGATCTACTGAGTAGACCCCTCTCACAGTTTTGTCTTGATCTCTTTCACAACCCAGGGGTACCCCCTAGATGCAACAAGGTGAAAAAGACCTTGAGAGGCCTCATACAAGCCACATTGCATATAATAACATAAACTAATAAAAAATGGTCTTTGAAACATTTTAAAACAATCAAAGTCCTTTATAAAACGAGTGGAAGTCTAATACCATAGTCTCAAACCATCTAAACAACATGAATAAAGTCTTGGGATGCAACCCATATAATAGTCCAAGACGTAAAAAAAGACATAAGAGAAGAGGGTGATCACATCCTCGAACACACTGAGGACTCACCAAAGCTTTACTTCCTTGATACAACAACGAAGCTAGACACGAGTGTAAGAATCTATGTTCTCGGACCCTACATTTGACAAGAATGTAGGCAAGAGTATGTGTTAGTACAATTAAGTACTAAATATGATAGCTAGCATAAACAACATAAATATCATGGTTGGTCAATACAAACCATAAGCATAATCAATACACACAAATCAATATCATGATAAGAATGGAGTACTTCTCAAGCAACCGTACTCATCCTTAGTCAAGACTTGGGTCATCACCTCTTAATAAACTTACCTCATGGAAGGTACCTTAAGCAACACTCCAAGCTATTCATTCTTCATAAGATAATTCACATAGTTTATACTTACTTTTACAGACATAGGGATTCACCTCATTGCCTAACTTACAAAGGGTAATAAGTGATACGCTCAAATTACACCTCCCTAAAGAAGCATAAGCGATCGTTATCAAGTAAAGAACCCAACTTATAGGTTGGGGTCGATCCCACGAGGAAAATGGTTTAGACTTTACTTTAACCAACAATTATATTCAATTAGTCAAATTACTTCGAGAAACAAGTAATTAAAAGGGGGGGTTTTGTGAAAAAAATTGTAAGAATTCAATAAATAATCAGTAATCAAAAGTCAGTTTTGGTTGTTATCAAGATGAGAGAAATAACTAGGGTATACGTGTTCCCCACAAGCTCATAACGCAGCAATCCTAGTAATAGCAACCCTTTCCTAGTGTACTATATGCAAAGTGATAAGTTAGGTATCTCTAAATCTTAGGTCCGGCATCTAGAGAATTTCACCTTGCACCTTGGTCCGGCTAAGTGTGTATAATTAACCCTTACCTTTACCTCATATTAGACATCATAATCGATGTTTGGCTTAATTATTACTTCGCACCAATCGACACTAGCCTATTAAATAGTATCACACTAAATCTATGTTGATAATTCTTTTCTTGTTGATTACCTCCTTGGTGCGGCAAGTAGCAACAAGGCGACTTTTAACGCGTGCACTCGTTAAAAAGACTTCTAAACGAAAAAATTATCAATGCATGCAAAACACTATTCAAGAATTGCTTATTTACTATTCATACTTTGGTAATTGCTCATGGTTCCCACAACCCTAGTTGTGGAGTTTAGTTACCCATAATCATATGAACACAATTAATTGTTTTAGATAAAAGAATTATGAACTTACGTAAGAAGAATAATAAACCCAGAAATTCAACTTGAATTGCAACACCAAAATCTTCAAAACGAACTTAGGAAATTTAGAATTGCTAAAATTGCAAGTTAATCTCCCAAGTCAAGAACTAGAATAAAAATACTAAGGTCTAACCCTAAATAAGAAAAAGAAGAAGAAAAGAACCCTAAAAATTATTTCCTATCAATTCCTCCTCGAAAATAATTATTTCTATGGATTATTTATAGATATAGAGAACCCTAAATAAAATAACTGAGTCCAAATAAAATAAGGAATCCAAAACCAAAACGGAATTGGATTCCTTTTTTTTTCCGTCGTATGAACTGTCCGCGTAGAACAGTACTGCCTCAAATTATTTGTTTTGCATCGCCATGCATCAAGTGACCAGTGGCTTTAGAGGTTGCCACGTGGCAATGAAATAACAACATCAATTTGGTCTCTTCACTTTGCGCTGCCATTCTTATATATTGAAATATTAATATAATATTCAATTTAATCAATTAAGCTGCCTGCTTGAATACCTTCTTCAACCTTCCATCTTTAATTCGTTTTACCTTCAAATTTCTTCATTTTTCCACCAATTTAATCCTACAAATAAAATACACATTTTAGCACAATCCATAAAATTTATGCCCAAAAGGACAAATATAAATAATAAATGTGAGGCAAATAATGATTAAAAATATGTATTTTGGCCTCACATCAATGGGTATTCGCCTCTTGCCTTACTTACCATAAGATCATGGGTACTCTCCTCCACAATCACATCATATGACATGGGTACTTGCTTCCACATCATCTCATAAGGAGCATGGGTACTCGCCTACATGTTCATTCATCATATTAGGAACACAGGGAATCACCTCTTGTTCAATTCTAAGGAGTATGGGAAATCACCTCATATCCTTCACATATGGAGGTCAATGGTAGTTGCCTCTAGCCTCGTCATTTACATTGTCTATATTAATTATAGGTAAGAAATCCTTTCAACCTAGAATCACTAATGTGAGAAAGCCTTACATTAATACTGTAACACTCCGGAAAACTAAGGAACTAAGATAAAGCCTAATTTGTAAACTAGTAGCCTAAATGGGGTTTAACGTAAAGAGTAAAGTCGTAGAAGAACCTCCGTTAATTAGTAAAAGTGTTTTTGGGTGTAAACATCAAGGTACGACCCCCCAAGGACCAACCAAGGGTCCTTGAAGAGGACCTTGAGGAAGCCCCTAAAAGTTGCCATAACAGCTTGGACCTACGAATGGGCACCCACATATTGTGGGTGGACACACGCCCAGTAGGTGGGGGTCGTGGGTCGAGGCTGGACGTCCCCTACACCTTGAGACTCTCTAACCCAAAACACGACTTGCTAGTACGGCTTGTGGACCCACCCCGGTCCATGGGAGGGGTTTCGCGAGTGTGGCCTAAAAGATGGACTTTAGATTTATGTTATGGATTAAGGAAGGAGAATGGAGTTAATTAATTAATTAAGTAGGTTCATTTAATAATAATTAAGACACCTATATATACCTAATAGACCCCTAAACTAATTCATTTAGTTCATTCATTCAAGACCCCAAAACAAACTATTTCCCTCCCAAATATTTCTCTCTAAAACCTCCACTGAAGAAGAAGAAGAAGTCAAGGTCTAGGGCTCAAAAACTCATCTTTTCTACCCAAATTCGTGAGGAATCTTCAATTAAGGTATGGTAATCTTGATCCATTGAATGCTTTTATCCATGGAGCCCTTAAACTCTCCAATTTCAAAGTAGGAAAAATCTCCAAAGACCTAAAGTTTTCTTCAAATCATGGACTCTTCCTCAAATTGTTTTCAATGGTTTAATCATCTTATATTATGGTTTAATTACTGTTTTGAAGATGTTTATATGATAAATTAATCATGAATCCATCAAGTCCTCCTAACTCTAAATGTATTACTCCAATGTGGGTGAATTGTATTGGACTGTTCTAATTGTAATGTGGTTTCTTGATCATATTATTATCCATGTTGAATGTAGTAACCCTAGGTTGATTGGGATAATGTGATCCTTGATCCAAGATGGGTAAGACATGAGAATTTGCCAAATTTTGGACTACATGTATATGCACTTTATGAACATAATTATAACTTAATTATTGCATTAATTGAAAGTTCATTCTTATAAACACATAATGATGATGATGTGAAAGTTCTTCTAACTATGTTATGGTTCTAAGGTTGAAAGTCCATTCTCACCTATTGGACCTATGAGCTATTATTATTAATTGTATTGGGTGGAGGTAAGACACTCTTTCATGCTTGTAAATTCAATTCAAAGACTAAATATGTAATTGTGGGAAGTAATGCTTAGCACCGAGTGGATATTGAATATGAGATGGAAATACCCCCGCTACAAAGGATGGATTTCTATAGTGTATCTCATGAGATGGAAGCTCCCCCGCTAGAAGGAGCGGGTTTCTAGTAAGAATCTTTGTATCCCATAACTATATACCCTCATAGGTCTTTAGCTAGTGCATCTACCTAAAAACTAATACATTTAGTTCTACCTTAGGCAAGTAGGACAACTCTTTTTGGTGTGGGGCATGACACCGGATTACATATTTAGCTCACATGGTCTATGTCGGATAAGGTTTATTCACAAAGTAATAATGAAGGTAAAGTATTAACCATGTTTGCTTAAGGAGTTTTACTTAGCATGGGTAGGATTATATGATCTTACTTATGCATGGCACAAGTAGACTTTGAGAGTATTCATAGTGGGTTCCTATTATGATGTGATTACTTCTACATTGTTTACGCTTATGACTTATTCTTTTATGCTAATTTTCATGATGGTTCTCAAACTTTATAAAATGCATACTCTTCAACTAAATTGTCCCTTTTTAGCTTATTTTCATGATTTTGTGCATGATTATCATACTTAGTGCATTCTTGTACTAACCCATATTTTTAACGAGCCGAGAGCACCCCTAGTCGCTACCGCGTATTCGACCTCGAAGAGGTATTATACAAGCGCTTAGCATTCGTCATAGCATGTATCATAGAATAAAATCATGGAAAATTTAAAACTTTTACTTTGGAAGTTCAACTCAGTTCATATATGAAAAACAGAATCTAACTTCGCTACAATGTACCATCTAGACATAGAAGTATCGAAAATGGGACTTAGCCCTTACATCAATATGAAGTCTTAAAATAGGAAAGTACAACAATGTCTTTTCAACATAAGCAAGGAACTAAACATAGAAGCTAGATCATAGGGTCTTGTCCTCGGACTTGAGGACTCATCAACTTGGGGAAGCAACTCCAAGTGTCTTCAGAACTAAGCTTGAATCCTCAAGGGCCCGAACCGAAATGTTTGGGAAAAAGGGAGAAAATATGGGTTAGTACAACACACGTACTAAGTATGGCTACTATGCATAAAAGGACATTTATTCAAGGTATGCTTTTTACTAAGTAAATCCAATATGCACACAAAGTAAGCGTCATAGTCAAACCAACATAATAATATCCCAACATGTAGACAACCCAAGCAATACTAGTGCAATGCAAAGAATAGAACCCCATAACCCTATTCAAAGCCAAGTATCACATTAAGCAACCTACTTCATGCATACATTCATCAGATTATATTTCATCACAACTTACCATATTCATAATGATCATACATAACATAGCTCCAACATACATAAGTCAAAATCATAATAATCATAAAGAACACTACTACAATCATCTCTTAGGATCCCACAAGTGCAATGTGCAAGAGAAGTCCCATACCCTCCCTTACAGTATGTAGAAACCCTTATGAATGCCCTAGTAAGAGTTCACACCTTTCATACCTTCATTTACTTTTACATTAGGGAAAAATGCAATAACCGACATAGACCATGAGAGCTACATGGAATCTGGTGTTGTACTACCACACCGAAAAGAGAGGGTTGACACTTGCCTAGGGTGTAACCATTCATACATAGCTATCTAGGTGGATCCACTAAACTAGAGTCCTATGTGGGCACATAGTTAAGGGTCAAGGAGAATGCTTCTAGAAACCCTAACTTACTAAACGTGGGGGTTTCCATCTCTTGAGACAGCACATACCATGGGTAATCCGGACTTGCTAAACGTGAGGAAACTCATGTGAGGAGCCAGACTTACTAAACGTGAGACCTCCATCTCCTTTACATGCCCTTTGGGTGCTAAGCATCTAATTACGTTTTGTAATCATCTTTACTCATCACATAAGTTCAAATTAGCCTTTACTAGACTCTTATGTAGACATCTTACCATAATAGCTCATATGTGTTCATAAGTGAGTAACAATCCTTTCACTTTAGAAATACTTAGCAACTGAGTAAACCTTTCACTTTACATTACGTAATAATCATGAGAAGTACCTTTCAATCATATAGCAATCATACCATAACCTACATACATACTTCATAGATAATTCAAGTGTAGAGGGTTAAGGATGAGGAAACTAGGTCATCAACAGCACAACAACACATTTGGTATAGCATCAATACGATCTAAGTAATTCACCTTTCATACTTGAGTTCAAAGAAGAACCAACCTTCATACCTTCTTGCCCTTCATGGGACATTCATACATCAACTACCAAACAATTCATAACCAATACATATTACAAGGTAATCCATGAAGTAACAACATACTCAACATCTATATAAGCAGTTGACATATTCCCTTCATAGCCTTCAAGGCTTCATTCAAAGACTCAACCCTAATTTCATAGAAATTATACATAACCTAGGGTAGAATCATCATACAAACATGAATTACATAACATCACATTCAATTCATAGCCTTCAATTAATATCCAACACAAACTAGGGTTAAAATTAGGAAAAGAAGGAGAAACATGGGTCTCATGGGGAATTCTTCAGGAAACCACCAATACAACATAAATTCATCCATAATTGTTCATATAACATCAGTCAAAGTTAGTTTATAACATCAATTTCACTTTAGAAAAAAGACCCACGTTTTTGGATTGAAACCTAGAAAATGGAGATTTTGAAATTCATCTTGAAGGGGCCTCTTAGGGAAAGGAATCCCAAGAGTGACAAGAAACCATACCTTATTTAATTCCTTGAGAACTGATGGAGAAAAAGTCGAAACCTTGCTTCCCTAGATGAACCTTGGTCTTCTTCTTCAATGGGGTTCTTAGTTGAGAGAGTTTTGAGAGAGAATGAGTTTGACATGTGAGTTTAGTTGTGCTAGTTAAAGTCTTAGGGTTAGGGTCTTATAGTTATGTTTAGAATGCTAATTAGTTAACTAACCACCCCTCTTAACCCTTAAGTAAATAACTAACTAACTAACACTAAGACCCCTAAACTAAAAACTAAAACTTAAAAACTTCTAGGACTTACGGACCGTAGGTGGAGTTATTGACCGTACTGTTCATCTGTCGTTTGGTACTGAGGCTCCCTTTTAGGGCCAAGTCTCCCACGTCTAAGTATAGTCTCACGACCATGACTTACGGTCCTTAGACCAGTCTACTGGCCATGAGTCTTGGTGTCGTCGTTTGCTGCAGTTTTGACAGCTTTTGGGTCCAAGTTTGGGTCCTCCTCAAGGACCCCTAGGGTGGTCCTTGGGGATCGTACCCAGACATTTGGACCCTAAACATATACTTTTACATATTTAAACCCCTTTTTACAAGATTATACCATCATACGACACTCTCAAACCAGCCCAAAACCTAAGGACACACTAGAAGACATTCTTCTCTAGTTTCCGGACGTCGTGGTCGTTTGTTGACGTTTAGACTTTTACTCTCCCAAACCAAGTCAATTGCATAATTTAGGTTTAGAAACATCATTTTAACTATTTTTAAGTTACTATTCATAAGGTGAGGCTCTAACTTAAGTCATAGAATTTCCGAGGTGGTACAATATCCCTCCTTTGGGAATATTCATCCCCGAATGTCACTTGGACTTCTTTCTAGGGAGACAATGACTCAAACTAGCAGCACAACAACCTGTCACATCAACAACATCATATCATCATATCATCATATCATATAGGAATTTAATCCACAACATCACTGTGCTCAAAACTCTTTACTTCACATAAGTATAGGAGGAACTACCTTCTCCATATTCAATGAGCATCAACATATATATTAAGCAATGAACAAGACATTTCTTTAACAAGACAACATCAAGCATGCTCATTACAACTCTCATAAGGAAAACATCACACAACATCTATGGGTGCAATTTCAACCATGAGAAACAAAATTCATGAAAACTCAACATACAACTTAAGTATGAATTTTTCACAAAAATATGCACATACAAGGAAATCATGTCATAATCATCAACACACATGATTTTCAATTTATACCAAATTAAGAGAGACTACTAACATCAACTTTGGTGAGGAGTACGAGGAAAAAGATGAGGGTAGCAGGAGTTCATGTCGGCCTTGGCCTCCCATGTTGCACCCTCAACTAGGTGGTTTCTCCATAGGACTTTTATGGAGGCTACCTCTTTATTCCTCAAATTCTTAACTTGACGATCTAAGATTTCGACTGAAACCTCTTCATAAGAAAGGTTCTCATTTACCCCTAAACCTTCTAGAGGGAGAATGGACACCGGGTCACCTATACACTTCTTTAACATAGAAATATGGAACACCGGGTGAATCGGGGCCAATTTGATGGGCAATTTCAACTCATAAGCGACCTTTCTGACACGCTTCAAGATCTCATAAGGCCCAACATACCGGGGCCTAAGCTTCCCCTTCTTACAAACCTCATCACCCCTTTCATGTGTGAGATCTTAAAGTAGACCCAATCAGCTACTTAAAATTCAAGATCCCTCTTTCTATTATCGGCTAACACTTTTGCCGACTATGAGCCATTTTCGACCTATCCCTTATAAGTCAAACTTTTTCAGTAGCCTCATTAACTACCTGGGTACCAAGAAACGTGAATTCACCCACTTCAAACCATCCAACCAGAGATCGAGTGGTAGCTATTGTTGTAGGAAAATTCTATCAAAGGTAGGTGGTCATCCCAATTACCTTTGAAGTCAATGACACACGCTCTCAACATGTCCTCTAGGGTTTGGATGGTGCGTTCCGCTTGACCATCCATTTGAGGGTGAAATGCGGTACTAAGTTTCACTTGAGTACCAAGCCCACTTTGGAAGGACCTCCAAAAATGGGAAGTAAATTGGGCACATCTATCCGAAATAATTGACAACGGGGCCCCATGCAACTTCACGATCCCCTTAATGTACAACTTAGCATAATCTTCCGCCGAATAAGGAACCTTGATGGGAAGGAAATGGGATGATTTAGTCAATCTATCTACAATGACCCAAATGAAGTCATGTTGCCTACGTGTTCGAGGCAAACCTACCACGAAGTCCATATTGACCTCTTCCCACTTCCAAGTGAGGGTATCAATTCCAAGTGAGGGTATCAATATCTTGAGTTAGACCTCCCGGTCCTTGGTGCTCGATTTTGACTTGTTGGCAATTTGAGCACCTAGCCACAAAATTTGCTATGTCTCTTTTTATTCCGTTCCACCAATAAATCTCACGTAAGTCACGATACATTTTAGTGGCTCCCGAATGGATGGATTATCGGGACCCATGGGCCTCCTCTAAGATTGTCTCTCTTAGGCCATCCACATCCGTCACACATAACCTCCCTTGGTGCCTAAGCACCCCATCTTCTCCTTGAGAGAAATTTTCTATTGCTTTGTTGAGAACCGACTCTTTTAGTTTCATCAAAATAGGGTCAAGATGTTGCTTAGACTTCATGTCAACAACAACCGATGACTCGGAATTATGACAGACCATGACACCTCCCTTTGGGGAATCTTCAAGTCGAACACCCAACCGGGCTAGCCTATGTACATCACGGGCAAACTCCCCTTTCTCTTCTTCCACATGTGACACAGTACCCATAGATACACGACTCAAAGCATCAACAACCACATTTGCTTTTCCGAGGTGGTAAAGGACACTCATATCATAATCTTTCAAGAGTTCCAACCACCTGCTTTGTCGGAGATTCAATTCCTTTTGGCTAAAAACATATTGAAGACTCTTGTGGTCGGTAAACACATCCACTTGTACCCCATAGAGATAGTGCCTCCAAATCTTTAAGGCAAAGACTACGGCTGCTAGCTCAAGGTCATGAGTTGAATAATTCTTCTCATGCACCTTGAGTTGTCTCGAGGCATAAGCTATAACCTTACCATACTGCATAAGGATACAACCCAAACCTACTCGGGAAGCGTCACAATATACTACAAAACCTTCGGTGCCCTCCGATAAGGTTAAAACCGGAGCGGAGGTGAGCTTATCTTTCAATAATTGGAAGCTCTTTTCTCAGGATTCCGACCATTCGAACTTGAACTTCTTTTGAGTTAAGGCCGTTAATAGAGATGCAATAGATGAAAATCCCTCAACAAACCTCTGGTAGTAACCGGGCAAACCCAAAAAGCTTCAGATGTCGGAAGGACTCAAAGGTCTAGGCCAACTTCTGACCACATCATTTTTCTTTGGATCAAATTCTATACCCTCACTAGAAACAATGTGACCAAGGAAAGCAACAGATCTTAGCCAAAACTCGCACTTGCTAAACTTAGCATAGAGTTGGTGATTTTTGAGGACTTGCAAAACTATCCTTAAATCATTCATGTGATCATCCTCACTTTTTGAGTATATCAAGATGTCATCAATAAAGACAATAACAAATGAGTCTAGATAATTTCTCAACACACGATTCATAAGGTCCATGAAAGCCGTCGGGGCATTTTTAAGACCAAAGGACATCACTAAGAACTCAAAATGACCATATCTTGTTTGGAAGACTATTTTCAGGACATCAACACCTCTCAACCTAAGATGGTGATAACCCAACCTCAAATCAATTATTCAAAAGTAACTCACTCCTTGAAGTTGATCAAATAAGTCATCAATCCTAGGGAGTGGATACTTGTTCTTAATGGTCACTTTATTTAATTGACGGTAATCAATACACATACGAAGAGATCCATCCTTCTTCTTCACAAATAACACTGGTGCACCCCAAGGAGATATACTAGTTTCGATGAAACCCTTATCCAACAAATCTTTGAGTTGAGCTTTTAATTCCTTCAACTCCACCGGGGCCATTCGGTAAGGAGGGATTAAGATGGGTTATGTATTTGGCAATAAATCTATGCTTAAATATATTTCCCGTTCGGGAGGAATCCGGGGTAAGTCATCGGGAAAGACTTGTGGAAATTCCTTCACTACGGGGACCGACTCCAACGGAGGAATCTCGAACTCAAGATCCCTGACCCTCACAATATGATAGAGACAACCCTTAGAAATTAACCTACAAGCTTTTAGACATGAATTGATTCTTCTTAGGAGGATCGGGATTTGGGCCACTTGCTTGTGCTTGAGCATTTTCCTTTCCTTGAGCCGTTAGCATAGGGCAGTCCCTCCTTATGTGGCTGCTCTTACCACATACATAGCAATTACCCGTGCCAACTAGGAACTTACCTTCATGTTTTCGACCACACTTTGTACAAATAGGCTTCTCAACGTAAGGACCACCACCTCTTGCTTCTTGAGGCTTGAGGGTGTACACTTTACCTTTGTTGATCCTTGGAGTGTTAGGAGGACCTTGGTTGGAAAATCTCTTTTTGAATTTTGGCTATCTTGGATATCAAACCTAACCTTAGAAGAATTCCATCATCGGCCCTTGACCTCTTCAATTCTCTACCAAATTGCTTATGTTTTTGCTCCTCAATTTGTTCGGCATGAACCATAAGATGAGAAATGTCTATGCTTGGGATTAGCATAGCTGACCTACATTCATTCACCACTAGATCGGATACCCCCATAACAAATTTGTTCATTGAAGCTCTAGAGTCCGACACCAAAGTAGGAGCATGCTTAGACAATTGAGTGAACTTGAGGCCATACTCCTTCACACTCATATCCCCTTGACAGAGGTGGATGAATTCTTGCATTTTCCTCTCCCTTAGTCCCAAGGGGAAAAACCTATCAAGAAAATCCATCTTAAATGTAGCCCAACTTATTGGACCCTCTCTAATAGATCTTCCCTCCTTCCATTGTTCATGCCACACTTGTGCCACATCTTTGAGTTGATAGGCAGCTAACTTTGTCTTTTCTTGACAAGACACACCCATAGACTCTAGAACCTTAAACACTTCATCAATAAACCCTTGTGGATCCTCTTCCGCTTTGGAGCCAAAGAAAGTAGGGAGATTCATCCTTGTGAAATCCCTTATCTTAGAAGTGGTAGTTCTAACATTGGGGTTTACTTGCACCCTAGCAACATGAGTGGCCAACACTTGAGAGTCAAATTATGAATAGCCGACCTTATATCAACATTAGACATAGCCCCTTCTTTAATAGGAACTTGAGGGTTTTGAGGAGCTTGAGGGGGAACCGCCTCATTCACATTCTCCTCACCGGCCCTCCTTGAATATTTTCTTTCTTGTATTCATTGCCTATAGGCACAAGAGAAGGATTAGAAGAAAAGGACTAAATGGAGTTAAGACTCTTAGGCACGACTATGGAATAACAAAAGAGTGAAAGTTACTAAGTATATCGTAGCCTCTCATTCATAAGTATGGCGCGCTTCACACCCATGAACGAAACTCTACTGGACGTGGTATATTGTGACATAAATCCTACATTATTCTCAACCTTTGCTATAATACCAAGTTTGTAACGACCCGAGAGCACCCCCTAGTCGTTACCGGCGTATTCAACCTCGAAGAGGTCTTATACAAGCCCTTAGCATTTCTCATAGCATGTATCATAGAATAAAATCATGGAAAATTTAAAACTTTTACTTTGGAAGTTCAACTTCACTTCATATATTAAAAACAAAATCTAACTTCGTCACAATGTACCATCTAGACATAGAAGTATCGAAAATGGGACTTAGCCCTTACATCAATAAGAAGTCTTGAAATAGGAAAGTACAACAATGTCTTTCCACATAAGCAAAGAACTAAATATAGAAGCTAGATCATAGGGTCTTGTCCTTGGACTTGAGGACTCACCAACTTGGGGAAGCAACTCCAAGTGTCTTGAGAAGTAAGCTTGAATCCTCAATGGCTCGAACATAAATGTTTGGGGGGAAAGGGAGAAAATATGGGTTAGTACAACACACGTACTAAGTATGGCTACTATCCATAAAAAACATTGAAACATGCATAAAAGGACATTTACTCAAAATATGCTTTTTACCAAGTAAATCCAATATGCACACAAAGTAAGCATCATAATCAAACCAACATTATATCATCCCAACATGTTGACAACCCAAGCAATACTAGTGCAATGCAAAGAATAGAACCCCATAACCCTATTCAAAGCCAAGTATCACATTAAACAACCTACTTCATGCATACATTCATAAGATCATATTTCATCATAACTTACCATATTCATAATGAACATACATAACATAGCTCCAACATACATAAGTCAAAATCATCATAATCATAAGAGAACACTACTACAACCATATCTTAGGATCCCACAAGTGCAATGTGCAAGAGAAGTCCCATACCCTCCCTTACACTATGTAGAAAACCTTAATTATGCCCTAGTAAGAGTTCACACCTTTCATACCTTCATTTACTTTTACATTAGGGAAAAATTGCAATAATCGACATAGACCATGAGAGCTACATGGAATCTGGTGTTGTTCTACCACACCGAAAATAGAGGGTTAACACTTGCATAGGTGTAACCATTAGTACATAGCTATCTCGGTGGATCCACTAAGCTAGAGTCCTATTTTGGCACATAGTTAAGGGTCAAGGAGATTGCTTCTAGAAACCCTAACTTACTAAACGTGGGGGTTTCCATCTCATGAGACAACACATACCGTGGGAAATCCGGACTTGCTAAACGTGAGGAAATCTATGTGGGGAGCCGGACTTATTAAACGTGAGACCCCCATCTCATTTACATGCCCTTTTGGTGCTAAGCATCTAATTCCCTTTTGTAATCATCTTTAGTCATCACATCAGTTCACATTAGCCTTTACTAGACTCTTATGTACACATCTTACCATAGTAGCTCATATGTGTTCATAAGTGAGTAACGATCCTATTACTTCAGAAACACTTAGCAACTGAGTAAACCTTTCACTTTACATTACGTAATAATCATGAGAAGTACCTTTCAATCATATAGCAATCATACCATAACATACATACATACTTCATAGATAATTCAAGTGTAGAGGGTTAAGGATGAGGAAATTAGGTCATCAACAGCACAATAACACATTTGGTATAGCATCATTACGATCTAAGTAACTCACCTTTCACACATGAGTTCAAAGAAGAACCAACCTTCATACGTTCTTGCCCTTTATGGGACATTCATTGTTCAATTACCAAACAATTCCTAACCAATACATATTACAAGGTAATCCATGAACTAACAACATACTCAACATCTATATAAGCAATTGACATATTCCCTTCATAGCCTTGAAGGCTTCATTCAAAGACTCAACCCTAATTTCATAGAAATTATACATAACCGAGGGTAGAATCATCATACAAACATGAATTACATAACATCACATTCAATTCATAGCCTTCAATTAATATCCAAGACAAACTAGGGTTAGAATTAGGAAAAGAAAGAGAAACATGGGTCTCATGGGGAATTCTTCAGGAAACCACCAATACAACATAAATTCATCCATAATTGTTCATATAACATCAATCAAAGTTAGTTTATAACATCAATTTCACTTTAGAAAAAAGACCCACGTTTTTGGATTGAAACCTAGAAAATGGAGATTTTGAAATTCATCTTGAAGGGGCCTCTTAGGGAAAGGAATCCCAGGAGTGACAAGCAACCATACCTTATATAATTCCTTGAGAACTGATGGAGAAAAAGTCGAAACCTTGCTTCTCTAGATGAACCTTGGTCTTCTTCTTCAATGGGGTTCTTAGTTGAGAGAGTTTTGAGAGAGAATGTGTTTGACTTGTGAGTTTAGTTGTGTCAGTTAATGTCTTAGGGTTAGTGTCTTATAGTTAGGTTTAGAATGGTAATTAGTTAACTAACCACCCCTCTTAACCCTTAAGTAAATAACTAACTAACACTAATACCCCTAAACTAAAAACTACAACTTAAAAACTGCTTGGACTTACGACCCTCCACCTACGGACCGTAGGTGGAGTTACTGACCGTACTGGTCATCCGTCGTTTGGTACTGAGGCTCCCTTTTGGGGCCAAGTCTCCCACGACTAAGTATGGGCACACGACCATGACTCACGGTCCGTAGACCAGTCTACTGGCCGTGGGTCTTGGTTTCGTCCTTTGCTACAGTTTTGACATCTTTTGGGTCCAAGTTTGGGTTCTCCTCAAGGACCCCTAGGGTGGTTCTTGGGGGGTCGTACCCGGAAATTTGGACCCTAAACATATACTTTTACATATTTAAACCCCTTTTCCCAAGATTATAACATCATACGACACTCTCAAACCTGCCCAAAACCTAAGGAAACACTAGAACACATTCTTCTCTAGTTTCCGGACGTCGTGGTCATTTCTTGACGTTTAGAGTTTTACTCTTCCAAACCAAGTCAATTGCCTAATTTAGGTGTAGAAACATCATTTTAACTATTTTAATTCATTATTCATAAGGTGAGACTCTAACGTAAGGCATAGAATTTCTGGGGTGTTACAATATTTCTTCACAAAGTTTAGGTTCCGACATTTAAGTTGATTGTCCCTTCTAGTCAAAGCTTGGATTGAGTCTCTCCAAAGCTTGTGGTATGTCATCAGGTATCTGAGGAGAAGTGTTACTTTTTTGTTCCATATCTTTCATTGTACTAGACATTTTCATATTCTCTATTGTAAGGAATGTGACTATGTGAAATGACCCAAAAAGTTCTTAAAAATGTGCTTCGGAAGTTATCGGAAACTTGTTTAGCTATATATAAAAAAATCCGTTTTGTTTTTCGAAAATCCGACTTCATATTCTTGTTTAGGGGGTCAAATTGAGTGGGAAATAGGTCTAACCCAAATTTTAGAGCAACCGTATCAAAATCCGA